>JAYEPQ010000004.1:44924892-45047392 GCA_036321105.1 Dracaena cambodiana
ACTGCCACAATCAGATGAATAAATAACATGTCTGAAACTAAAACGATTTTATTTATACAAAGAGTTCATTACATGAAACGGCACACTGTTTTAAATATGAACACAAAAGAGTCGAAGAGAAAAGCAATGCCCAGACAGAAGGAAATATAAACAAGATATACAAAAGTTCTCCAGGGGTACTTTGCTAGCCTATGGTCGCTCGATCTGTCCAACGAAGTACGGGTCTTCAACTGGGACTGGATCCCCTTCTTCACGTTCCAAATCTGGGTTCAAAATCCAGGGGATTAAACCCGGCAAGTAATACATTTAAAATATTAATTGTGTACTATCATAGTACAGGAATATCAGTGTGCATGAGCATGTTTATGTCAGTGTTGTTTGTGTGCATATAAATTAACATGAAGGCAACATATAAATTAACATGAAAGTAAGCATAAATAAATGAGCATATATAAATAAGCATGACAATAACTATTCTATCTATTTAATCATATATTCTATTGGTCTCAGTCATCGTTCAATTTAATTTTGAAACTGTATTAATGGATAAAATAGCGCTATTCTCCATTGTCGTATAAGTGCCCGTACATACCCGGGACCCGGCCCCAATATTCATGGCGCTGAACCATGACATACCGCTAGGCACTCAATCATGTTCCGTACTGTATTACAGTACGGACTTACCACTCTGGGTAGATATCAATTGGTGATCTAGTAATCACCCAGGCCGCTGTAGTAAAAGAATCCGGCCCTAACAAGACAATCAATCCTTGTACGGCAAGGCTCTTATCCATCACATAGTTTCTCCCATCCCCGTGTTCATATTGAATTTTGCACATGAAAATTTTATAATCTTTCTTTAATTATTTTTCATGATAACATACTTGCATTTGCATGACTGTACATGATATGTAGTATCATAACACATGATCTGTATATTAAAACACATGACTTGTAATATCAAAACTCGTGACATGTAAAACACATGACTTGTAATATCAAAACTCGTGACATGTAAAATACGGGACTTGTAGCATGATAAATTAACACATGATATATTAGTACACATGATTTGTAATATCAAGGCACATGACTTGTAGCATGATAGATGTCAGTGCACAATTGTACCACAATGCATATCATCAAAATTATTATAATAATCTGGTTTCATTCTCAGTGTCAATTAATAATCCAATTTGGGAATCAAGTGAATTATATAATAATCCTGCATTATTTTTAAACCCAACATATGTATTTATTACATTTCCAGGCTCAATCATATATATTATGCATTTCTCCTTTAATTGAAATCTAATTTATTACTATTATTAATTATGTCCAATTAATCCAAACTAAGACCAATTTAAATCTCTCAATTATTTAATTCATCAAGCCCAAGCCCAGTAAATTCCTACTTTTTCATATCTTTATTTTAATTTTATTTTCCTTTTCTTTTCTGTCTAGTCCAAGCCCAAGCCCACTCATTTTTATTTTCTTTTTCTTTTTCTTTTACTGGGCTGGGCTGGCCGGCCCAGTGTTTTTATTATTTTTTTTCTTTGGCCCAAGTTATATCCAGCCTATCTTCCTTTTTCTTTTCCTTTTAATTTCTCATAGACTGTGCCAGGCCCACTTACCTTTTTTTTTCTTTTTCTTTTTCTTTTCTTTTCTCTTTTAGTTTTCCCTCTGGGCCAGTCCATTTCTTTTTATTTCTTTTCTTTTCTTTTCTTTTCTTTCACCTCGGCCCAGCCCATTTCTTCCCTTTTCCCTCCCTCCCTTTCTTTTCCTGTCTCAGGCCCAAGCTCTCCTCTATCATTTATATATATATATTTTTTGCTTCTTTCTATTTTTGCATGGTTGCATGCAAAATTATTTTTGCCTGCAACCAAGTTATATATATATATATATATATATATATATATATATATATATATATATATATATATATATATATATATATATATATATATATATTTTCTTTTTTTTTAAACAAAAAAATTATCAAATATAATAATATTTATTATATATATATCAAAATTGACCCACTAATACATATCAGTTTTCAATATCAGTTAATGGTCCAAAATATGAACCAGATATTTTTACAAGATAATTTACGTGCACAAATTTAAATTAAATAAAGAAATAAACAGAAATAGATATAAATAAAATAACGAAAGAACGAAAATAGCAGTATTACTTGACTTAGCTCGATCTCGAATATTTAGTTCGAATCCTTGGTTCGGTTTGATTTTTACTATCCTTTCTCTTTTTTTTTTTTTTCCCGAGAGGAGAAGAGAAGGAGTGCTTCTGGGTTTGTTGCCGGGAGGAGAAACAGTGGTGAGGGTGAGAGAGTTTAATTATTTCTCTCTCTCTTATATATATATATATATATATATATATGTTTCTCTTCGTGGTGACACCTCCCATCACCTGTACCTCCATGTGACACCTCAAAAATTTTTTTGCCACCCTCCTCTTGGTCACGACAGCACAGTAAAATTATTTTGAGGGTGTGCAACTAGAAATTTGCTATGAAAATATTAAATAATTTCTAATTTATTTAATATTTTATTATTTACGATTCCGATAAACGTTTTCTAAATGCTACCAAATTTATGCAGGACATAGTGCTCGATGAGGGGAACACTACAAAATTATCCGTTTGTTATTTCGATATTCGGAATAAATGAATCGAAATTCAGAAGTAATTAGAAGTATTATTTTAATATTATTAAATTAACAATTTTGGGAGTAATTTTCGGCCTGGTAAGAAAAATCTCCAAAATTTCTAAATATTACAAAACTAATAATCGCGAAGACCGAATGTCATTTCGGTGTGTGGATTTAAAGTTATGTTAATCGAAAGTTATTTCGGTGTCCAAAATTGGTTTCGGCAGACTTATTCGGCACTATTGGTCTCAAGAGAGTAATACAGGTAGCTCGAAATTTGGGGTATTACAATGAAGTTGGAGTTCGACAGCATCAACTGATCCCAAATGAGAACGACATGAGAGTAAAACTCAGTGATGGACTGACTGGGTTCTTGATGCATCTAGTAAAGTTTTGTCTCAATCTGAAACTGAAGAGAAGTATCATTGCAACAGTCGTACTGAGTAGCCAAGAAGTCCTATGCAGTTTTAGCATTCTCGAGCATGGGTAGAAGACTGTTAATAGATGGGATTGATATGTTAACAATCCACTGCAGAATCTTCTTATGAATACTCTTTCGGTCGTCCAAGCGAGTAGCGTAATCAACAGCGGACTCATCCTTAGCACGAGCAGGCTTAGGAGAATCCTCAAAAATATAATGCCATAATTTTCTTCCTTTAAGAAAAAGTTTCATATTGGAAGCCTAAATAGTATAATTGGTTCCATCCAAAACAATATCAAGTGGACGAATAATATCATGAATAATATCATTTTGGGAAAACATTTTAAAAACGATATGCCAAAATCAACTTCCAGAAAATCAGCATCCGAAAAAGTAATCATGATTGTAGAACAGAATTGACTAGGGCAAATGGGGCTCACGCGTTAGAGAAGAGAGGTGCGTGAAAACCATTTGTAGGGACTTCACACGATATATGGAAGAGCGTGTCAAATTCGATGGATTGAAATTTCGACGGAAGGATATCGAAAGGAGACGAACAATATGAAGGTAGAAGATTATCGAGATCTTACTTCAAAATTGCCGAAATGGGTACAAAGAGTTTCGGGATGTGTGAGGACAAAAAAAAAAAAAACTCACCTAGGGTGGTCTATGCACTCACAAAAGAAACTATAAGAGGCACCAGAATTCCAGTGGCTCTGATACCATATTATAGAAAATAGAGCAAAAATGGAATGAAGAAATTTCTGTATATTTTCTTGTTACGAAAAGTTATGAAAAAGAATAATTATAAGATCTGTAATTGATAGTAATTAAATAAAATATTCAATTAATGTAATTAGAGATTTGTCAACTATCCTAAATTAGTCTAATAGAGATTTCTCAACTATCCTAATTTAGGAAAATATTTTAATATCTAATAAGAAACTATCTCAAAATATCTCAGCAATATGATCATATCTCATCATATCTTAATCATATCTCAACAAAATTAAAATAGAACGCACACTTATGTTTGTCTTTTATGGGACTCAGGCCCGAAGCAACTAAGAACTCCTTGTTGGTTAATGAATCAACATTCTCCTATTGTGAGGGAAGTTCATAAAGAGCCATTGCCTAATCCAGTTGTTTGCTTTTTAATGTAGGGAGTTGCCGACATCCCTACTATGGAGCTAGTAATACAAAGGAACTTTGGTCAAATTTAAGTCAGGAAATCAGAGGAAGGCAAGCTTGTCTCACCGTGATTTGTTGTATGGGTCTTGGTGAAAAGACTCTTATTATAGGAATGTAGGCACTAAAAAATAAAACAATCCACTAAAGGATAAGTGACGAGTGTCATATATTGTATTTTTCTCCCATACTTTATCTATTTTTGTATATAAATAAATGCTACTCGGGTATTTTTAATGTGTTTTTCAGGTAATCCAATTCACACAAGGAGATGACATGAAATCAAAGTTGGAGTAGGAAATCAAAGTCCGAAAAGTTTCTAAAGTGGGCAAGACTACGAGACCACGATACTGCAGAGAGTTAAAGTGCAATAAAGTTATCAAATAAACTCAAAAGGAGAAAATACTCGAGAGGAAAAAACTCGTAAATTAACTACCTATTTTTACCACTAATTAGCGGTAATTACCGCTAATTAGCGGCCCAAAGTGGGCCCCCCAACCCGAGTTTTCTCCCGTGGCTTCGTTTAGTCTTGTTGTTTCATAATTGTATTAGAATTGGGTTTGGTTTTCTGAAGTCTATATATTGGCCGTATCCTTATATTTTAGGGAGAATCCTGAAAGTTTTATACTTGTTTTTAATTTAATAAAATTAGCATTTTGCTAAAGGGGTGGCGGCCACAACACCATGCTCCGGAGATAAGCCATTGTTTTTAGATCTTTACTTGCTTTCTAGATAGAGTTAATTGCTTTCTAATTTAGGTTTTATTACTTTCTAGATTAGATTTATTTGCTTTCATGAATAAAAACTTGATTTTGCTTATTAAAAATATGAGTAGCTAATTTTCTTATAACCCTAGGATGTAGATGAAGTTAATTTAATATATCTAACATGGATTTATCTCATCTTCTTTCTAAAAAGAAATAAAATTATGATTTTTACTATAAATAAATAAAAGATAGAGTTCACAAATCATAATTCTTTGATAGATTATACTTAATTAATATTTTGATAATCTATACTTAGATGAAATTTGGAATTCTTATTCTTTATTTATTTTTAGAATTATCAATAAAGATTTTCCTATAAATAAATTGAATTGGATAAACTTATAAATCTAATTTTTTTGATAGGTTATACTTAAGTTCGGTCTTTTGATAACCTATGCTTAGATTAGGGTTTGAAATTTATTTCTTTTCTCTTGTTTATGAGATTTTCTATTTGATATGATTTGTTTTTAAGAAAGGTGTTATTTTTTATGGTCTATACTTACACATCACTTGATAGGTCATACTTAGGGGCACTTGATTAAAATCAAATTAAAAAGATCACCTTTTTAATATGTTACTTAACCATGCATAATTAAAAAGATAGGAAGAAAGAGACAATTTATTGTTAGACTATTATTTTAATGGATTCAAAATCCTAAGCTAATCTCTAGAATTTAAAACTCACCCATCCAACTTAGAATTTTTTGTTAATCCACTAGAACTAAAGAAATAGTAAGAATTGCAAAACATCTGAGATCTTTGTGGGACGACCTGTATAGCGCTACAACCGATACTGTGCGCTTGCAGTTTATCACATCAACTTTTTGGCACCGTTGTCGGGAATCGACGGTGTTTTTCTTACTTTTTCTAAAGTTTTACGGGTTAACAGTGTATGTTGAGTGTGCAGGGAATAAAAATTGCAGATACAGGAAGACAAAAGGAATCACAAGAGCCTCTGGACTAAGCAACAAAAATCAGAGAGTCGAGCTCTCTGATTTAGCCTCTATTTGGCGGCTAAACCTGCCATTTAGCGGCTTATCAGGTACACTCTGAGTCTTTTTTCTCTCCAGTTCTGTATTTTGGTTCCCTAGTTCTAAAAAAAATGAAAAAAACAATCAATCTTTTTTTTTTTTTTATTTTCCATCTCTCTCCCTCTCCACCTTTTTCAAAAAAAATAAAAAAATATTTTAAAATCAAACTGGTTGCTATCATTATCGTGATCCATATCATAATTATTATCTATGTTCATGGATAGGAAGTCCGCTAGGACTATATCATAATCAAATTCACAATACATATAATGAATCTACGAGCACTTTTTATACACAAAATTACAATTATGAATGTCATGAGAATCTACCTTCAACCACTTCATATCTGTCATTAAATATGTATATAGATCTATCATATCCACTATCAAATTTCACTCATGATCTCGAGATGCAATCATTTGAAGAAAATAAAAAAAATTATAATAATGAGTCTGAGGAACGAAGACGTAGAATTGAGAAAGGTATAGAAGGTTTGCTAAAATCATCCTCTCAAAATTCATCCTCTAAAACTGCAGCTTGTATGGAAAATCTTCTCAAAGTGATTTCTCAAACTAAACCTTTTGGAGATCAACCATCTAATAGTTTGAACATATCTAACTCCAATGAGCAACCACTTCAGTCATCTTTTGAAATAAATATGATTCAAAATGAGTTAAATAATTTTGTGCATGATGAGTATATAATTCAACATTGTGATCAACCTATTTTAGACCATTGTAAAAATAATTATGATGAAACTGGTGATAAAAAAATATTTTGCTTGGTGATTTGCCTCATGATGAGCTAGCTAGTGACACATTATCATTTGATTTTTTTTGATGAAAATTGTGAAGAAATTTGTGAAGAAGAATTTTTTATCCCTTCATAATAATTTGACTAATAATAAGTCTAATAGTATAGAATTTTCTTTTAAGAATTTTGATGACATGATTGAAAAAAATTTGCATGACAAGCCTATAATACTTGAAGATTGGAAGGAACTACAAAAGGAAGAGATTATGATACCTAATGATTTAGAAGGACGATCCAAAATCGAGTTCATGATTCCGCAACATCAAAATGAGTATGTTATTTCACAAGTTGATAAAACCAAAATACTTACTGCTATAAAAGATACTCGTGGGTCAAATATCGATGATAAATGTATGATTTCTAGCTTCAAAATTTTATTATTGAATAAAAAAGAAAGGTAGAAATAAATTGAGAAAAATAAAAAACAAGATGGAGAGATTAAATGCAAAACTGACAAAAAGGCTAAGTTCATCCATATCAAAACATAAAAGGATACACTATGAGAGTGGAAAGCTATCAGGAGGTCGTAACTGGTTTGAATTTTCTAGTAAATGTATAATATGTATATCATAGTTTTCTTATTTATTTTACCATACTTGGTTTGTGTGTGAGGGTATATACGAGTTTAGGTGTGGGGGAGTGGGTTAGGATTTATATATATATATATATATATACACACACACACACACACACACACACACATATTGTGATTTTAGTTTTTTAGAGTTTTTATTTTATTTTTAGATGACTTTTGGGTTTTTTTATTTTACACTTTGGATAGTTTTTAGGGTAACTAACTGAAAAAAAAATAAAAAAGCTAAAAAAATGAAAAAAATAAATTAAAAAAATTTAACAACAAATTTATGTATTTTTATCAATAGATCAACCTAATTACAGATAAAATAATAATTTTAGATTTGAAATTGGATAGGAGAGTAGATTGGACAATACATTTTGAATTTTATGCAAAAGATTAAAATCCAGAAAATAAATACCGCTAACAGTAGTTTTGAGGCAAATGTACATCTATTTTTCACTTCACAATAGTTTATTAGGTTAAGGACAAAAATGATAACGAATGAGTAAGTCTTCTCTCTCTAAACAAAAAAATGTGAGAATAAAATAATGGGGTGAGCCTGGTATTAAGGAAATAGTCTCGAAAGTGATAAAATAATGGGGTGAGCCTGGTATTAAGGCAATAGTCTCAAGAGTGAAAAAATAGTATCATCCAAGTAATCGGGTACTTTGCGCCTAAGTAAGCGTGAATATTCGCATGAAAAGTGAAATATTCTAAAAAAAGAAAAATAACAGAGTATGAACTAAGTAATCGGGTACGTTGCACCTAAGCAAGCGTGAATATTTGCATGAAAAGTGAAATATTCTTAAAAAAAGAAAAGAAAAAAATAAAAAAAGAAAAAAAAGAAAAAAAAATTGTTATGAGAGAGGAGAAGAATCATGAGTTAGAGTTGGAGTCTAAAACCAAAGTAGATTATTACACGTGCACGTAAATGTATAGGAACCAATGGATTATCTGTTAGTGGGTATTGAAAAATATGATTTGAAAATTGATAATCTAAATGTGTTCTTGAGTTTGTATATTAGTGAGATTAATTGATGAAAATATCATAAATTTTTTTTTCTTTCTTTTGTACAAAATTTTTATTTTTCTTGATTTTCGATTATCCTTATTTTTCTTCTTTATTTCTTAATCTATTTTCTTCATGAATTTTGTGGGTATATTCACTGCAAATCCTCACGAGACACAACTCATCCACTAGGGTAACCTATGGGTTTAAAGACTTGTTGCACGTGCTAAGTGCAATCGTGATTCCTGCGAAAGTGAGTTAGGATTTTTCTTTTTCTTTTTAGGATTAGGTTTTGCTCTAGGACTAGCAAAAAAAAGGTGCGGTAGTGTGATGAGTATCATATATTGTATTTTTCCTCCCATACTTTATCTATTTTTGTATATAAATAAATACTATTCGGGTATTTTTAGTGTGTTTTTCAGGTAATCCAATTCATACAAGAAGATGACATGAAATCAGAGTTGGAGTAGGAAATCAAAATCCGAAAAGTTTCTAAAGTGGGGAAGACTACGAGACCACGATACTGTCGAGAGTCAAAGTGCAATACAGTCATCAAAATAAACTCAAAAAGAGAAAATACTAGAGGGGAAAAAACTCGTAAATTAACTACCTATTTTTACCGCTAATTAGCGGTAATTATCGCTAATTAGCGGCCCAAAGTGGGCCCCACAACCCGAGTTTTCTCCCGTGGCTTCGTTTTAGTCTTGTAGTTTCACAATTGTATTATAATTGGGTTTGGTTTTTCGAAGTCTATATATTGGCCGTATCCTTGTATTCTAGGGAGAATCTTGAAAGTTTTGTATTTGTTTTTAATTTAATAAAATTAGGGTTTTACTAAAGGGGTGACGGCCACAACACCGTACTCCAGAGATAAGCTATTGTTTTTAGATCTTTACTTGCTTTCTAGATAGAGTTAATTACTTTCTAATTTAGATTTTATTGCTTTCTAAATTAGATTTATTTGCTTTCATGAATAAAAACTTGATTTTGCTTATTAAAAATATGAGTTGCTAATTTTCTTTAAGCTTAGGATGTAGATGAAGTTAGTTTAATAGATCTAATATGCATTTATCTCATCTTCTTTCTAAAAAGAAATAAAGTTATGATTTTTACTATAAATAAATAAAAGATAGAGTTCACAAATCATAATTCTTTGATAGATTATACTTAATTAATATTTTGATAATCTATGCTTAGATGAAATTTGGAATTCTTATTCTTTGTTTATTTTTAGAATTATCAATAAAGAATTTCCTATAAATAAATTGAATTGGATAAACTTGTAAATCTAATTTCTTTAATAGGTTATACTTAAGTTCGGTCTTTTGATAGCCTATGCTTAGGTTAGGGTTTGAAGTTTATTTCTTTTCTCTTGTTTATAAGATTTTCTATTTGATATGATTTGTTTTTAAGAAAAGTGTTATTTTTTATGGTCTATATTTGCACATCACTTGATAGGTCATACTTAGGGGGCACATGATTAAAATCATATTAAAAAGATCACCTTTTTAATATGTTACTTAACCATACATAATTAAAAAGATAGGAAAAAAGAGACAATTTATTGTTAGGCTATTATTTTAATGGATTCAAAATCCTAAGCTAATCACCAGAATTTAAAATTCATCCATCCAAATTAGAATTCTTTGTTAATCCACTATAACTAAAGAAATAGTAAGAATTGCAAAATACCTGAGATCTTTGTGGGACGACCTGTATAGCGCTACAACCGACACTGTGCGCTTGCAGTTTATCACATCAATAAGCGCAAGCGCGCATTGCCCAGGCACGTGCAATCCAGAAGCACAACTAGAGGTACGCACCAAGGAACACGCCTTTGTGCACCGTAAAGCACACATCGAAAAGCGTGCACCCTCCAACTGAGTGCATCTTGTCTCCAAGAGTGCGCACGTGATGCATGCAATTCAGAAGTGCGCCCGTAAGGGTTGCACGCGCGATAGAAACCCTACACGCCCTAGAAGCACTAGGCATGCATCCCCACAAGGGGCGCTATGCGTGTGCCCTCAAGGGGCTCTACGTGCACGCCCGCAAGGGGGGCTGCACGTGCCCCCACAAAGGGGCAGTGTGCGCGCACTTCTCTTCGCGCGTGCTCCACTCTGCGCTTCTTGTTCCACTTCATACTCCACGTTGTGCTCCATGTTCGCACTCTCTGAGAGTGGTTATCTTCCCAGATCTGTAAAATCACTTCTCGGAGAAGAGTTCGGGAATACAGGAAAAAAAAGAAAAGAAAAGGAGAGATGGACAGAAAACAGAATGAGTCCAGTCTTCAGGCATTCTTCTTCTTCTTCCTAAGAGCTTAGCACAAAGAAAGAGTTTCCTATCATCGGATCGTCAATGGAGTACAGCAATAACACTCCATTGCTGCCTTAGAATCCCGCAAATTAAAAGGAGCAATTGAGCAATCTCTTTTCCCTATTCTTGTAACTCGAGTTAAGTTGTAATTTTCCTTTTATTTGTTGTAATTTCAACCAAATTTCAATGGAAGGAATCTATCCAATATTGGGCATACAAGAATTGGGCGGGAGTACATAGAGAGCCCCACTTCGTGCATGACATACGAGGGCACGCCTCTGCACTTTTTTTCCAGTACCTGCTCTGAATGCACATCTTTAAAATTTTCTTCAGATGATGAACACACCCAGCATGTGCTTCCACTCCGTTTTCCCTGTGCTGATAATGAAGTACATCATCTCCTTAACACTGATTTTAGACGCGCTCTCTACGTGCTTGTTTGAACGCAGCAGTAGAGGGGCGCACTCAATGTGCTCCTCAAAAACATCTTCCAAAGAGCAATTCAGAGCCGCACGGGGCCCGTGCAACCATGCACTCCTATAAAAGATCTGGAAATTGTCTTACTACTGAGATTTTAGTTAATTCTAAAATACTTCAGACTACTCAGTACTACGACAAAATTTACGGTGCAAAAAGCGTCAAGTTTTACATATGAATGAGGACAATTCCCAAGAATTAAGAGAATATCTGACTTAGAAGAGAAGCGCCATGCAACCCACTCCTTGATGTCAGTGTGAACGGCTGATTTCGGCCATACTATCAACCCATAACTGCATGTCAAAGCCATCTGTTTTTTATAGGATTACCGAGCCAAAAAGAAGGCCGACTTTAAGAAAGATATACTCTAGCACGGATTTGCCCGCTGTCACATTCAATATGGCTAGTAAGGGCAAATAAGTTGGGGAGAGTAATTCTTCAGATGCAGATTTCACTCCAGGATTAAAAGGAGTATTTGTTGAGTCAGAGGGTGTGTATCAACGCACTCAAGTCAGGAATGGAGTCGTCATAGCATTGGACTACAAATGATTGGCCGAAGGATCTGATAATGAAGAAGATAGACACTCTGCTATTGTCTTCATTTCCCTCAAAATCAAATAAAGATTCGGAGGCTATGGTAAACATGACCGATATTTCAGAAGAAGTCTCTAAAAGGCTTGAGAGACAAGAAAACCATTTCAAGCAATAAGAGGAGACTATGGAAGAGATGGAGTAACTCTTGACTGAGTTATTGGCACGGACCAAGAAAAGTCAATCATCGTCATCCACTTTCATTCGATGGGAAGGAAAACAACCTGTCAATAAAGATGAAGAGGATGAAGATGAACATGAGAAGCCACCACATCACTCAGAAGAAGATGAGAAGGTGAGGCTCATCATCAACCCTCATGTCGAGAAGATGGAAAAGATGGAGAGCCAATTGCAAGCACTTCTCCATTGAAAAGAGCTGCAAGAAGTTGGGATAGTGCACCTCTATTCCATAAAATGGGAGACTATGCCATATCCTCTAAACTACAAGTCGTTGAATCTCCAATCATTCGATGGCAAAAGTGATGCGAACCCCGTCAAGAATAACGAGACCCGTAGAAGAAAAGGAGAAAATCCAAGAACGTTCTCGATCAGGTTTAGATGGGAGACCTCGACCCGTTGCTTCAACAAAAATAAGAAGCTCGGTATAATTGACCTCAACCCGTTGTTTAATGCGAAGTAAGAATCTTGGTATAAGGAAGACGTCACAAACGGTAGTGGAAAGCCGTTTGATAAGTCGATGATGAACGCCACGGAAGAATTCCGATAAGTTCGAATAGTCCTTCAAAGAACCAAAGAGAATAAACTCACCAATTATTTATAAACTGTCTCCCTTCTATTCCATTAGACGCATTTTTATAGGCTAAAAAAATATAAGGAAAGTTTCCTACAAGAAAAGTTTAAGAAATAGAAACAAAACAAAAGCAAACAATCAGTCCCTTAATTTGGCTGATCAATACAAGGAAAATTTAAGAAATAGAAACAAAACAAAAGGAAACAATCAGCCCCTTAATTTGCTGATCAATATAAGGAAAGTTCTAGAAATAAAACAAAAGGAAACAATCAATTTTGACCAGATTCTTCTACTAGTTGAATCATATTGATGCATCTTTGTTGAACTCAGGAACCATTCTTAATGGGCCTCCACGAAGTTGCTTGAGCCCAAACCTCTTGAATCAGCCCATTAAGTGCATCTTTGAAATTCTTTCCTTGTGCTCTTGTAACCGGCCCAGTTGAAACTTGAACTGACTCCTTTGTAGTCAAGCCATTATTTACATCATTCCCCTCCTCTTGAAAAGGATTTGCCCTCAAATCATCACCTACATCAAAATGACTCAAATCAGTAATATTGAAAGTAGCACTAACATTGTACTCACTGGGCAAATCTAACTTGTAAGCGTTGTCATTGATGCGCTCTAGAACTTGGAAAGGACCATCCCCTCTTGGAAGTAGTTTGGAATGTCTTTGCTCCGTAAATCTCTCTGTTCTCATATGCAACCACACCCAATCTCCGGGTTCAAAAACAAGCTTGTGACGCCACTTATTGGCTTGTTTTGCATACTGCTCCGTTCTTCTCTCAATATTGAGCCTTGCCTTCTCATGTATCTGCTTAACAAAATCAGCCTTTTTCTTTCCATCAAAATTAACACGCTCAGAAACAGGTAATGGAGATAAATTCAATGGAGTCAAAGGATTAAACCCATAAACAATTTCAAACGGTGAGAATTTAGTAACAAAATGAATAGATCTATTATAAGCAAACTCAACATGTGGTAAACACTCTTCTCATATTTTGATGTTCTTTTTAATTATTGCCCTCAATAAAGTAGACAAAGTCCTATTTACTACTTCGGTTTGACCATCAGTTTGTGGGTGATAAGTAGTAGAAAATAAAAGCTTGGTACCTAAGTTACACCATAAAGTCTTCCAAAAGTAGCTCAAGAACTTAGCATCTCTATCCGAAACAATGGCTCTAGGCATGCCATGCAGTCTCACAATCTCCTTAAAGAACAAATCAGCAACATGCGAAGCATCATCCGTTTTGTGACATGGAATAAAGTGTGCCATCTTAGAAAATTTATCCACAACCACAAAAATCGAATCTCTTTCATGTTTAGTCCTAGGTAATCCTAACACAAAGTCTATTGAAATATCAATCCAAGGCTCACTAGGAATGGGTAAATGAGTATACAAACCGTTGGGTTGCACTCTGGATTTAGCTTGCCTACATGTGACACATCTACCACAAATTCGCTCAATATCTCGTTTCATGTGTGGCTAATAGAAGTGTTCCTGCAAAATAGCTAAAGTCTTAGCAACCCCAAAATGTCCCATTAATCCCCCTCCATGGGATTTCTGCACTAACAAATCTCTCAAAGAACAGTTATGCACATATAATTTATTTTCTTGAAATAAAAACCCATCATGTCTAAAGAACTTACCACAAGAATTTTTCTCACAAGCCCGATACTCTTCACAAAATTCATGGTCATCAATGTATAAACTTTTAATGTGTTCAAAACCAAGCAATTTTGCATCAAGTGTAGAGAGTAATGCATACTTGCGAGAAAGTGCATCGGCGACCAGATTCTCCTTACCTTGCTTATACCTGATGACATATGGAAATATCTCAATGAACTCTACCCAATGAGCATGCCTTTTATTTAGCTTGTGTTGGCCCTTCAAGTGTTTCAAGAACTCATGATCAGTGTGAATCACGAACTCTTTAGGCCATAGGTAGTGCTGCCATGTCTCCAAAGCTCGAACCAATGCATACAACTCCTTGTCATAAGTCGGGTAATTTAAGGTTGCCCCGCTTAATTTCTCACTGAAGTAAGCAATTGGTCGTCCCTCCTGCATAAAAACTACGCCTATGCCAATACCTGAAGCATCACATTCAATCTCAAACGTTTTAGAAAAGTTAGGTAAAGACAATAAGGGGGCATTGGTTAGCGTCTCTTTGATTAGCTAAAACGCCTTCTCTTGTTCTTCTCCCCATCTAAATCCGACGTTCTTCTTGATCACTTCGGTAAGTGGTGCGGCTATGCTACTAAAGTCCTTCACAAACCGCCGGTAAAAACTAGCAAGTTCATAAAAACTACGAACATTGCTTACACTTGTGGGACTCGGCCACTCTCGGATTGCACGTACCTTCTCTTCATCAATCTGTATACCCTGTGCACTAACAACAAATCCTAGAAATACAAGCTTATCGGTGTAAAAAGTACACTTTTTTCAGATTAGCAAATAACTTTTCTTTCCTAAGCACATCTAAAACTGATTTCAAATGTACGACATGATCAGCCAAGTTTTTGCTATAAATGAGTATATCATCAAAATAAACAACAACAAACCTGCCTATAAATGCTCACAAAATATGATTCATAAGTCTCATAAAAGTGCTTGGTGCATTAGTCAACCCGAAAGGCCTAACTAACCATTCATACAAACCATATTTTGTTTTAAAGGCAGTTTTCCATTATCTCCTTCTTTCATTCTAATATGATGATAACCACTTTTTAAATCAATCTTAGAGAACACACAAGAATCATGCAACTCATCAACATGTCATCTAAGCGAGGAATAGGATGACGATACTTTACCGTTATGTTGTTGATGGCTCGGCACTCAACGTACATTCTCCACGTCCCATCCTTCTTAGGTACAAGTAAAACCGAAACGGCGCACGGACTCATGCTCTCCCTCACATACCCCTTCTCTAACAACTTACTTACCTGCCGTTGAAGCTCCTTTGTCTCATCGGGATTGCTCCTATAGGCTGGTCGGTTTGGAATTGTCACACCGGGAACAAAATCAATTTGATATTCAATCCCTCAAATTGGTGGTAATCCATGTGGTGTTTCCTCGGGATAGACATTCTCAAATTCCTGCAAAAGAGAAACAATAGAACTGGGCAAAGCAGGATCAAGTTCGTTAGTATTTAAAAATGCCTCTTTGTACAAAAGTACAATCATCGGTTAATTTGAAAATATTGCTCTCTTAATCTCACTCACTTTTGCATAGAAATTCTTTTGTTTTCTCTCTGATTTTCTCTCAATGGCTGAATTTTGATTTTCTTTTTCTCTCTCATTTTGCTCGGCCACTCTCTGATTTTCACTCTTTTTCTTTTGCTCACTCTCTTTCTTTTGATCACTCTCTTTTTTTTTTTTTATCACTCTCTTTTTGCAACCTCACTTGATCTTCATAAACTTATTTTGGTGTCATTGACATAAGAGTGATGGGTTTTTGGTTGAGCATGAACGAGTATTTGTTGGTGAAGCCATCATGTTTAACTTTCCGATCGAATTGCTACGGTCGGCCTAATAGCAAATGTCCAGCTTGCATCGGAACTATATCATACAAAACTTCATCTTCATATTTTCCGATGCGGAATGAAACCAAAACCTGCTTATTTACCTTTACCTCACCACTATCATTCAGCCATTGTAATTTGTACGGCCTATGATGTTTCAGTGTGGGCAGTCCTAATTTCTCCACCAAGGTTGTGCTTGCAACATTAGTACAATTTTCTCCATCAACAATCATACTACATACCTTGTTTTTGACGTAGCACATAATATGAAAGATGTTCTCCCGCTGCACTTCTTCAATTTCTTTTACTTGCAAACTTAGAAGTCTTCTTGACACCAACAATTCACCTTGAACTGCATATTCTTCTTCATCTACGTCCTCCAATGGTGGCATAGAGTCGGTATCGGACTCGTCGTCGGTTTCGATCTCTCCATTACCCCTTATTACCATGACTCTTTTGTTCGGGCATTAACTTGCTATGTGACCCCTGCCTTGACATTTAAAACACTTAATGTCACGATTTCGAGAAGTGGAAGGGTCAGATTTACCTTGAGTGCCATGATTGGTTGTCTCTTGTTTTGGCTCGAATTTAGATTTTGCAGCTGGTTTCTCCACTTTCTTCACATGACTCGGTTTCCATAGGGAAAAATCCAAATTATGGGATGCACGTGTACCACCTCTCCTCTTGAGTTGTTGCTCTACCTTGATGGCCATGTGCACCATATCCTCTAATTCCACATAATGCTGCATCTCCACCCTGTCATGAATTTCTTGATTCAAGCCATTCAAGAACCTAGCCATAGTAGCCTCTTGGTCTTCTTCGATATTAGCCCGGATCATAGCAATTTCCATCTCTTGATGATAATCCTCCACACTCCGGTTACCTTGTCGGAGCGTTTGCAATTTATTGTACAACTCCCGGTGGTAATGGCTGGGCACAAACTGCTTCTTCATCACTATTTTCATCTCTTCCCACGTCTCGACCAGTTGTTCCCTATTTTGCCGCCTGTTCAATACTAATTGATCCCACCACACAATAGCATAATCAGAAATCTCAATGGCAGCAAGTTTTACCTTCTTTATCTCAGAGTAGTTGTGACAATCGAACACTAACTCCACCTTTTTCTCCCACTCAAGATAAGCCTCGGGGTTGTTTCTTCCTTGAAACGCTGGAATCTTTATGTTAATACTACCCAAGTTGTTATCTTCCTGATTCCTATCTTCTCTAAACCGCCCTCTATATCTCCTATTACCAACAACTGAACCCCAATCTTCTTCTTCATCAAAACCAACCCCATAATACTCTCCATCTTCATCTCTCACTCCCCGATGTTGAACTCTTTCCCTCCTACGTACCTTATGAGTGTTTTGTGGCTGCTCCAAATGTGTATTCTCCATCTGATCAATCCGCTCATGTACCGCTCCAATTCTAATCTCATCACACGCCTCATCTCATTCATCATGGCTTCCATGAGTAACTTTGGGTCAGCCATCCCTGTAGCACCTTCGGTGATGCTCTTTTCACTGTTGTGAGACATGATTGCTACAAATCAAAGTTAGAAAACAACAAAAAAAAGGAAAGGACCTCACACACTCTCTCACGTATTTTTACTCAAAGAATGATTTACTCTATTCCACTCGTTTTTCACTCAGTATAATCGGCTTTTACCCTCTAATATGCTCACTACTCTTGCCTTTTTCCACTCGATAATCCTCTTTCAGTTCTTTTGAAACTATTCGAACAATATTCAAAATTCTAGCAACAATTCACCAAGAACTCACCAAGAGAATTCAGATTCAAAAGGTAAGAAAATAAGAGATATGAGTGATTAGATTTTCAAAGCACAATTCAGCAAAATTTCCAAAAAAAAAATTTTTTTTGGTCTTTGGGGTGAGGAGATTTTCGGGCTTATTGGAAACAAACGAAAGAGAATCTTTTTACTCCATTTTTTTGACCTTTTTTTTTTCGGATCTTTTTTTTTCGGATCTTTTTTTTTCAGATTTATTTTCAGATTCTTTCTTTCGTTAATAACATAACAAGATTTCGAATGGGGTAGAAGAAAGAAATTCGGTTAGATAAGAAAAGGAAACTAAATTTAAATGGGATAGGCAAACCTGAGACGAGAAATCCTTGGCTCTGATACCAAATGATGCGAACCCTGTCAAGAATAACGAGACCCGTAAAAAAAAGAAAAAAAAATCCAAGAACGTTCTCAATCAGGTTTGGATGGGAGACCTCGACCCGTTGCTTCAACAAAAATAAGAAGCTCGGTATAATTGACCTCAACCCGTTGTTTAATGCGAAGTAAGAACCTTGGTATAAGGAAGACGTCACAAACGGTAGTGGAAAGCCGTTTGATAAGTCGATGATGAACGCCACGGAAGAATTCCGATAAGTTCGAATAGTCCTTCAAAGAACCAAAGAGAATAAACTCACCAATTATTTATAAACTGTCTCCCTTCTATTCCATTAGACGCATTTTTATAGGCTAAAAAAATATAAGGAAAGTTTCCTACAAGAAAAGTTTAAGAAATAGAAACAAAACAAAAGAAAACAATCAGCCCCTTAATTTGGCTGATCAATACAAGGAAAGTTTAAGAAATAGAAACAAAACAAAAGGAAACAATCAGCTCCTTAATTTGCTGATCAATACAAGGAAAGTTCTAGAAATAAAATAAAAGGAAACTATCAATTTTGACCAGATTCTTCTACTAGTTGAATCATATTGATGCATCTTTGTTGAACTCGTGAACAATCCTCAATGGGTCTCCACGAATTTGCTTGAGCCCAAACCTCTTGAATCAGCCCATTAAGTGCATCTTTGAACTTTTTTCCTTGTGCTCTTGTAACCGACCTAGTTGGAACTTAAACTGGCTTCTTTGTAGTCAAGCCATTATTTGCATCAAAAAGCTCTCCACAGCAACACATTTTCTATTTCCTGTCGTAAACAAGACACTTAATGGGGCATATTCCAACTCTTACTAAGATATATGCGAGTAACTTGAAAGGATCTGCATTTACTTGGTTTATATAGTTGTCCCAGATGACAATTAAATCGTGAGCTGATATAGAATGTGAGTTCTTAGCCTGATTCTTTGAGGATGAGATTGAAATGTTTGTGTCATCCTTACTAGTAGCAAAATAAGGAGAAGGTGAAACAGTAAAGCTTCATTGAACGATTCTGATAGCTCTCCGTGCAATATCCCCATGGCACGACATAGGAAACTCTCATGGAGACCTGTAGGCACAACTTACTGACTGATATTCTGGTCAAAATGGGTTTGGTCGAGTCCAAGTCTTGGAGAGATTTACTCAAGCAAGATGAGCAATCCAAGGACATACTTTGTATCTTCGAAGAGCGGAGATCCGCGAGAAGAGGCACTACAAACAAAGCTCCACCCAAGTCTTCACATTCTATAGAGAAAGATATAATGACGGTGGAAATCATGTCGAAATTGAAGTAAGTGCCAACCAAGAATAGCCTCGCAAGGCCATCTAGATCTCAGAAGCAGTGTTCATTTAATGATGAATATATTGCTACTATGTTTAATTTGCTCATCAAGCGCAATATGATCAAGTTGCTGGAGAGCAAGAGGTCTGAAGAAGTTGGAAAAACTAATAATCTGAACTACTGCTTATATCACTGGATCGCAAGTCACTGTATCAAAAATTGTTTTATTCTTAAGCACAAGATTCAGGCATTGATTGAGGCTAGAATAATTCAGCTCAAGACCGAGCAAAAGAGGGTTATAGCTAATGTAGCTACCTTTCAAGTGGGCGGTCTAGATGTTCTGCTTGGGCTCACGCCCATTCAGAAAAGTGAGCTTAGGATGGTCAATTTTGACCCCCATAAGCAGTAGAGGAAAGAGCTAGCTCCTTTCACAACTAAAAAGCAAGAGGTTCTTTGGGTGCATATAGACCTTCTCAAAGATGAATAATGGAAGCAGTAGTATCCAAAAAGAAAGCCAAAGCAAAAAAGGACAGTACCCATGCAACGCTGTCTCATCAATAATTGAGAATGACCAGATGATGCGCCTCTGTTAATAGATTCTGAAATTGAGACGATTGCTCTAGTAGTAGAGCGTGAAGCTATGCCTCTTTTAGGTACTAGATCTATAAGACAATATCTAAAGGACTATGGAAGTGCAGAAGTTGGCCCCTCTAAGTCAACAGAGGAGGCTAACGAGAAAATAACTATGCAGACTTCTGACAAGGAAAAGCATAAAAAGCTCAGATACAACCGAGCTCTGCAGAAGGATGTTCCTTAAAAGCAAAACTTTTCAATTCATTTGGTGTAGCTAGCAAATATACTAGTAAGAATAACTCTATACAAGTTATTGCACTTATCCAAGGCCACAAAAGATGCTTTAAGGGAAGTTTTAGTAGACTCAGAAGTTTTCCTAACTCATCTTCCAAAAGAAGTTGAGGAGGCATGCCCGCATTGCAACTTAGTGGCGAGGCATATCCCTTACATTACTTTTATGCCAGAGGATATGCAATTGAAGAATATCAAACACAATAGGCCTCTGTAATATACGAGGTATATTGGCTCGACAAAAGTGGATCGGATTCAGATTAATCTAGAGTCTACCTTAAGCATTATGCCGCAAAGGCTTATGAAGTTTCTCGTGATCCCTCCCCATAGGTTGACTCCAACCAATACTACCATCTTTGGCTTCAATGCCAACGGTAGCCATCCTCTACGAAAGATCAGGCTGAGATGCCAGATTAAAGATCTCAAGAGCAAAGTGACTTGTTATGTTATCGACGCACACTTCGTACAACCTCTTTCTAGGGCGACCATAGGTTCATACCAACATGGTTGTCCCGTCCACTCTGCACCAATGTATGAAATATATGAATGAAGATGGAGAAGTGCGCACTCTAATTGCTGAGAAGAAACTATTTAAATGATGTGGAAAATTACTTCACAGACGCTCTCTTATATACTGAGAGTGCTGAAGTTGATTCACCACTGCATGATAAATATGATAGTGGTAATGAAGCTGAAACTGAACCTAAGGCATTTATTGCCAAAGAAGTGTATGAACCTCTTATAATAAGTTTTGAGGGCCTAGATGTTAATGACACTGTCGGTGATACAGGCAAGTAGGAAATTAATGAGAATTTAGAATTTACTTATTTGTCTGGTATTGCACTGATTCTGTATGCTCAGCTACTAGTATTAATGTAGATAGTCTCTTAGACTTCGAGGCTTTAACAACGATGCACCTTCCAATTAGATCATCAATAATGCTACAATCAAGTATTGAAAATATAGATGGGGCAGTGTTTAAGGTGCCTGCACACCGGGTTGATCAAAGATCTATTCTCTTCGAAAGGGTTCGACCATGTGTGGCCTCATCCAATGGTAGTGAAGATGAAGATAATGAAGCCCCTCAATTCTATTATTACGGAGCAAAATCATTCAGAATGATGGAGAAAATGGGATATGACTTCATCTATAGGCCCGGATTAAATTTTGGCAAAGAACGTCAAAGTTTACTTTGCTTGTTCATGTCCAAAGGGAAAGAACTAGATTATTATCACTAAACCAGAAGAGGGGATATGTCACAATACCTGATCCTTCAGATATAGATGTCATAATCTGTCAGAAGAAAACTCTGATTGGAACTCAGATATCAGTCTGGGAGTACTATCTAAGGAGTTGGCCACGAACATGACGTCTGCCAGCTTGATTCTAGATGAAAATAGTAACCAAGATGAAGTGCTAGTTAAACACCTTGATGTCTAACGGAACATGCACTTCGAGTAGCGCGAACCACCTATCGAAGACAAGGTGGTTCAAGTAAATATGGGTGATGAAGTTAATTCTAAGCCCATATTCATAAGTGAAAGTTTGTCTCCCGATATAAGATAAGACCTTATAACTCTCGTCCGAGAATATATCGACGTCTTTGCCTGGAATTACAAAAACATGCCAGGCTTAGATCCTCAAATTGTTATGCATCGGATTAATATAAAGCCAGATGCAAAACCAGTGAAACAACATCAAAGAATATTACATCCAGAGTTAATGGAATCGATCGAGAATGAAGTTAAGAAGTTTATACAATCTGGCTTCATCCGAGAAGAATAATATTCTGATTGGATAGCAAACATTACTCCTGTCCCCAAGAAGAATGGAAAGATTTGGATTTGCATTAATTTTTGAGATCTCAATGCGGCATATCCTAAGGACGAATTTCCACTTAACGGATGTCATGATTGACAATACCAGTGATTCGAAAAGTTGTCTTTCATGGACAGATTCTCTGGGTATAATCAAATCAAAATGTATCCTGAAAACGAGAATCACACTTCTTTCAGAACACCATTAGGCGTGTTTTGTTATACGGTTATGCCATTCAATTTAAAGAATGCAAGTGCTACATATCAATGTGCTATGAGCACAATTTTCCGTGAGCATCTCTATAAAAGGGTAGAGTGCTATGTGGACTATCTTACCATCAAGAGTCGCAACAAAGATGATCATGTTAAAGACTTGAAAACAGTGTTTGACATTATGAGAAAACACCAGTTAAAAATGAATCCAAGTCTTTTCTTGATGTCTCTAGTGGTAAATTCCTTGGATTCGTTGTTACATCCAAGAGATGCAGCTATCAAGGAACCTCAAAGAATTTCGATGATTATAAGGGAGGCTAGCATACATTTGGGGATTTATTGATAATCTTTCAAGGTGATGCTGACCATTCTCCAAACTAATGAAGAATGGGGTGTCATTTGTCTGGGATGAAGCTTGCCAATAGACTTTCGAGGACCTCGATAAGTACTTCACAAAACCTCTAGTGCTGGCAGCCCCTGCATCAGAAAAACTATTGTTGATATATGTTCAAGCAACGGACCATTCACTTGGTGCTCTATTGGCTCAAACCAATGAGTTAGGCCAAGCTATTTACTATCATAGTAGAACTATGATAGATGTTGAATACCGGTACAATCCGGTAGGAAAAGAGAGTTTGGCCCTAGTATCTGCAGTTCAGAAAATACGACACTACCTAGTGGGCCAAACAATCTATGTAATTTCTCAAGTAAACCCCTTGAGAATACTTATAACAAAATCTAGGTCACTCAGTTGCAAGTTAGCCAATTGGTCAATCTTGTCATCGTAGTATGATATGCAATTACTACAAAAGGCGATCAAGAGACAAGCCATCGCTGATTTCCTAGCGAAACATCCCATCTCATAATCCTCTAAACTTTATGAGGATATTTCAGACGAAATGACGGAAGCAATATGATTTCCAAAAAACCAGTTTAGCTGTTATTCTTTGACGGAGCGATTCGAAAAATCTCTGCAGGAGTGGGGGTAGTTTTAATATCTCCGTAAAATCATGTAATTCCCCGATGGTACTCACTCACTCAGCCATATTTTAACATTGTGTCTGAATATAATGCATTGTTAACGGAACTACAAATTGCCCGACAGTTGGGAATTTGGCATTTAGCAGCCTATGGGGACTCCAAACTTATAGTAAACCAAATAAGAAAAGAATACGAGGTCAAACATGAATATTTTCTACCTTAGTATGAGGCAACAATTAAAATTGCCAACTCATTTGAGAAGTTTTACATTGATTATGTGCCACGATGCAAAAATGTATATGTTCATACCTTGGCTTCCCTCGTAGCCACATTGGCGCCCCTGCTAAATCTAGTAAAAACATTGATTGGAAGTCGTAAGCTTCTTTGCCCCGAAGAGATACTTGAGGCAAATAAAGTCCATACATTATGGATAAACTCAAACCTAGAGATTGGTAATTCGTTTTCGTCAACCTCGCGGCTCTATGGGATATTACCAGAATATCCCAAAGAAGCTACCAAAGTGAAGAAAGAGGCAGAAAAAATCCATTATAATTCTGAGCTAGGCACCTTGTATTGAAAAATGTCAGGTGGGATTTTACTTTGGTGCTTATTTCAACAAGAAGTACAAAAAGTGCTCAAAGAAGCATATGACGGGGCTTCTGGTGCTCACTAGTCGGGACCTAAATTAGGAGACCAGATAAAAAGAATTAGTTTCTATTGGCCAACAATGATGGTGGATGTCATAGCATATGCAAAGAAGTACCATACCTGTCAGGTGCATGCAAACTACATATATCAGGTTCCAAAACACCTACATCTAACTACGATTACTTGGCCATTCGAAACATGGAGAATGGATATTATTGGCCCTATCACTCTACCATCTTTTCATGGACATCGGTTTATACTAATTATAACCGATTATTTCTCAAAATGGACAGAAACTATCCCTTTAAATTCTAGCCAAAATAGGAGGGCCCATTTGTAGTAGAGACGATCTACTCAAATAGAGCCTATCGGTTGATCAATCAATACCGTGACCGGATGATGATGCCAATCAATGCAAAATTTCTAAAAAAAAATACTATTCTTAAAGGAGTGAAGTTATCCAATCTCTTCTTCAACATAACAAATGACGAAATACTGACTCGCTGCTAAGTTACAGCTCTACGCACCAACTGGGGGTACCAGATGAAAATAAATCCTATGTCTTCATAAGTAAGGATAGAGGAAAAGTTTGGCATATAAGCCCAAACGAAATCCTCACTAACTCATTATGCTGGAGATAAAAATATGAACTGTCCAACGCTATTAAAGTAATGGAAAGAGAACAAATTTCTCACCAACCCATCATGTTAGGGATAAAAGTATGAACTATCCAATGCTATCAAGGTAATGAGAAGAGAGCAAGTTTATCGCTAACCCATCATGTTGGGGGTAAAAACATGAACTGCCCAACGTTGTTATAATGATCCAAAATTTTTATATTTTTTATATCAATTTATTTAGTATTGGTCGTATTGGGTCGGGATGCCGAAAACCGATATTGATCCCATACCGAGTAAATTTGATATATCTTGCATTCTGGTCATCATATAAGTTAAAAAATTTAATATACATGTTCATCTTATTTTTTTAGATTTATGATGATTTTTATATTTTTTTAATAAACAAATTTTTAACTTATTAAAATAATATTATTTAAATTATAGGCCCTATTTTGACCATGACTTTAACTTTGACTTTGATCTTTGACTAGGTTTTTAGATGGAACACATATTTTATCATTTAATATTCATGAATACTTTGATCTCAATTAAATCAAAGTCAAAATCTTGCCTTACTTTTTTACTATGCTTGTCTTTGGACTAGAAGTATGGTTAATATGGGAGGACATGGGCTTAGTACCATTTACTTCCATTTTCACTTAATTCAGTTTTCCTTCTTTTATGTTTTATATAAGCTTTCTTCATTTCCACTCTTACTCTCTCACTTCAAAAATAAGGAGAAATGAGGAGAAGGAGAAAAGACGAAAAGATAATACTTAGCCAAAAGATAGAATTATCTTCACTAACCCAAAAGGTAAGTAAAATCACATCCACTATTATAATTTTTTAACTAAAATATTTTATAGTTAATTTAATTGTTTAAACTTAGAAGGATAATATCTTTATACAAAAGTCTCTATAATTTGCTAAATATAAAAATATGATTTGGTATACTTTACTCTATATTTATGAATTAAATTTATGATTTTATTTATGGTCTTGCATTCTTAAACTACAAGTTGTAAATTTAAACTATATAATTTATTTTTTAATTATAAAAATGCCGCCTTTATGAATATTCATCATATTTGGATATAAATTTGAAGCTTTCCATATAATTTCTTCGTATATATTATAATGATTTTAAATCATTTTCCACTTGCCATTAGAATACACACACACACACACACACATATATATATTCATAATCTTCTTTTAAAGAGAGGGTTTCACATAAGTTTTTACAATAAATTTGCTAAAATATTTTTTTTATACAAGCTATTATGCTATGTCATAATTCTTTTTATATTAATCCATATTTACTTGAAAAATATATATATTAGTAAGATTTAATAAATTTGCTACTTTCCATACTATGAAATCATGTAAAATTTGAAAAGTTCATATATTGTTAAAGTAATAATTATAATAATGTCGAGCCTATTTAATTCTCATCCTTACACTTTAATACTAACTTACCTAATATGTGTTTATATGCATAATTATATATGTGTGGTTTCCATATAGATCATAATCTCCATAACGCATTTTAGACTTCATCATACTTACCCTTGACATATACATACTAGTTACTTATACAAGATATATCAAAATATGTCGGATTTTCTTGATTAGTACATATATATGTCTTGATAATACCATGAATTCTGACTTGCATGTTAACTTGATTTTGACATGGACCATATTTTGCTTGTTTCTCGAATATTAATTAGATGATAAACATGTATATGTATTAATCTTGTCATAATTGGTTAATCATATTTCGGATTGATTTGTATGTAATATACTTGAAATCTTGGCTTATAAGAGAACTAAAGGATGGAAAAGTATTGTATCGTGAAAGTTTTAGGATAGGTTGTGCAACTGAAATAGGGGCTCATCTGCATGGGCGTCCGGATGATACTTAACTATCATCTCTTATTTATTCCATATTGATGAGATGGCTGATTATTCAGTATCGGTATCTGCTTGAGTGCTTAGTGGCATGACTAGTTCAACATTAGCATCTTGGCCGAATCCTGGGTATGCACGAGTACTTTTACTATACGAGTCTATTTATTCACCAATTAGTTCAAAAACAAAATAAAATATAATATTAACTGAGATTTGATATGCATGTGTATGTGTATATGTGCTTAATATTGTTACTTGATCATTTACTATTTTCCATACATGCGCATACTTTTATATCTACATTTATATTTTACTTATTAGTTTATATTGCACACACCCTACTTTTTATTATTTTACTTTCTGAGTTTAACCCTAAGCTCCCCCATATGCTCAGATACTGAAGACGTGAGTAAGTATTTATCATTGTATGACCCATACTTTTTGGAGCAGACAAAACAACAGTAGATTTCTAGGCGTTCATTTTTGTATTTCTGGATTTGGTATGTATTACCCCTTTGGGGCTTAGTTTCGAATTTTTGTATCAGTATTGTACTTATTACTTTTTGGTTTAGATATGTTGTATATCGTTTTATATGGTAGTAGACTAATATCGAAGATTCTAGTAGATAACTAGTATTTTTAGTTTTACATACTTATAGGCCTCGTGTACATTGACTTACATGTATCTGCCAGTAACGCTCTTCGTTTTATACTTGGTGAGGAGCGGGGCATTATAGCTGCTCAAGCAAAAGGAAGAGAAAAAGTTTGACATGTAAGTCCAAATGAAATCCTTGTTAATCCTATTATGCTGGGGGTAAAAGTATAAACTACCCAACGTTACTAAAGCAACAGGAAGAGAGTAAATTTCTCACCAACCTATCATGTTGGGGGGGGGGGGTAAAAATATGAACTATCCAATGCCGTTAAAGTAATGAAAATAGAACAAGATTTTCGTCAACCTATCATGCTGGGGGTAAAAGTATGAACTGTTCAACGTTGTCAAGGTAACGAGAAAAGAATAAGTTTCTCGTCAATCCATCATGTTGGGGTAAAAGCATGAACTACCCAATACTGTCAAGACAATGAGAAGAGAACAGAATTCTCGCTAACCCATCATGCTGGGGGTAAAAGCATGAACTGTCCTAAGCTGCTAAGGCTAAGGAAAGAGAAAAATTTGGCATGTAAACCAAAACGAAATTCTCGACAACTCATCATACTGAGAAAAATAATATAGTTAGTCCAACTCAAACGGTAGCTAGTAAAAGCAAACCAAATCCATTGATAACTGGAAATTTGCTAAAATCCTATGATAAATTTGTCACAACAATATCTTTATTCAATTAGAAGGATAAATCACCGTCCAAAGCTACTAAACCAAAGGGACGAGAAAAAGTTTGATATGTAAGCCCAAACGAAATTCTCGCCAACCTCATCATATTGTGGAAAATAGCATGATTAGTCTAATGCAAATAGCGATTGGTAAAACCTAACCAAATCTGTTAATAATTGAGGATTTGCTAAAAATTCTAATGAAGTCAATCTCCTATCACGTTAAACTTTCACCTCTAAAAGAAATGCTTCAATCTCCCACAATTTCTTAGTCAGAATAGTCAAATTAATAGTTATCTTTGACAATCATTTCCAAATGACTTGATTCCAAGTGCCCAAATACTCACTGTCAAGTTAAAATCAAACCTCTGATGAAAGTAAATCCAAACTAAATTTTAGATTACCCCTAGTAATGGTAATCCAGTTATCATTGGATTATTTGTTTAGTTAAATCTTACCTTTGACAGCAAAGTTTCCCTCGTTTCTTTTCTTCCAGTAGAGCCAGTGACCCTCCAAAATATTTGTCACGTTAAAATCATAGCTCTAATATTAGAATACAAAATCAAATCAATTTTCTAAATAAGATCGAATCCAATCAAATTATTTGCCATGCTAAGCTTTCACCTCTGACAGAAAAGACAAACTCGCACTTCATTAAGTCCAACAGTACAACCTCTAATGAATTTGTTTTTAACACTCTTAAGATAAAATTATCTCTGACAAAAATCATCTCCCTATTAAGTTAATAGTTATCTCTGATAGTCAAATTTCAAGATAAACATGTTAATCGTTACCTCTGTTTAATCAGTTCATTCCTATCATGACCAGATCCTCTGAATATGTTAAGTTTTGAGGCATATTCAATGATACCTCTGTCCTCGCTCAAATCATGTTATACTAGACGTCACTGAACATGTAGTTTAAATATGTTAAACCTTACCTCTATTTAATCGGTTCACTACTAACATGTCTCGACCCTCTGAATAGATTGAACCATAAGATATATTTAATGATACATCTGTCTTTTCCTAATCCGTCATATTAGATGTCATTGAATGGTTAGGATCATATTTTCATAAACTCTCATCTATCATGTCCAGAACCTCTGAATAGCTTGAGTCAATACTTAATAGAGTACGTTAACATCATACATCTGCCTATCATCTATATCTCCTAATATGTCATACTAAATGTCACTAAACAGTTAGGACTCAACTCTTTTGAAGAGTCTTTCTATCACGTCCAATATCTCTGAATAGTTTGATTCACCATCCATAAGACACGTTAACAATTATCTCTGTCCATCAAATTATTATTTTGTCTATCATACTCTTAGCCTCCGAACAGATATCCAGAATGTTTTAGACTGCAATTCTATTCACGCTAAAGACAACAGCTTTTCTTAAAACAAACCTACAAATTATAGTCTAGCTAGGCAACACGAACGCAATGGCCAACATCAAGAAAAATTTCTTTCAAGCAATTTTTGATACTTCGAAGATGTTCAGTAGTATTCCCGTGAAGATTAAAAAAAATTGTAGATCAGATTTGACAAATTATACAGAGGTTCAATAGTATACATCTAACAACAAAATAGCTGGAAGATAGTGATTTCAGAAGATAATTCACAAAGTACGAGCAACTCTAACAACAAAATAGCTAGAAGATAGCAATTTCAGAAGATGGTTTACAAAGTACAAGCTATCAACAAATTAGTAGGGGATCTTGAAGCTCCTAAACAACAATGATGAACACAAGATTGTATATATCCAGAAGAAGAAAAGAGCTAAAGCAAAGTTATAACCTCATCTCAGGAGCAAATCTTGAGTCAACATTCAAAATGATGGGACTCAAGAACTCAAGACACATCGAAGCTCTCTACATGATTCAATAGTATATCAGTAAGAGCTAAAGATCAAGAATGTGGTGATTTCAGAAAATGGTTCACAGTACAACATGAAAATTGCGGTACACAATAAAAACTACATAGCCAAAATCAAAAGACTCCAAAGCGTTTCGAAATTCATTATTAATCAAGGACAAAAGTTTGAAAACTTTGGAGAGGCTTCTTTAGGTACTAAAAAAACAATCCGCGAAAGGATAAGCTCAAACATGCGCCGCCCAGGCACGCGCAATTTAGAAGTAAAAGTAGAGGCGTACGTCAAGGATCACACCTTTGGGCGCCGTGAAGTGCACATCAAAAAATGTGCACCTTCCAACCGAGTGCATCCCGTCTCCAAGAGCGCACACGTCCCCAGCAAGCGCGTGTTACCCGCACGCAATTCAGAAGCACGCCTATAAGGGGTGCGCACACAATAGAAACCCTACGCACGCCCCAGAAGCATTGGGCACATGTCCCTATAAGGGGCGCTGCGCGTCCCTACAAGGGGCACTGCACGCGCTTCCCTTTGCGTGTGCTCCGATTTGTGCTTCCCATTCCACTTCGTACTCCAGGTTGCGCTCCACGTTTGCGCTCCACGTTCGCACTCCCCGGGGGTGGTTATCTTTTTAGATCTATAAAATCAATTCTCGGAGAAGAGTTTGAGGGACAGGAAAAAAAAGAAGAAAAATTAAGACTGATGAAAAACAGAAAGAGTCCAGTCTTCAGGCGTCCTTCTTCTTTCCAAGAGTTTGGTGCAAAGAGAGTCCTACGCTCAGATCGTCAACAGAGTACAACCACAACGCTCTATCACTGTCTTAGAATCCCACAAATTAAAACGGGGAGTTGAGCAATCTCTCTTCCCTAAACTCGAGTTAAGTTGTAGTTTTCCATTTATTTGCTGTAATTTCAATCAAAATTGCAATTGATGGAATTTTTCCTATTTTGGGCGTACAAGGAACTAGCAAAGTAACACCAAGAAGCCGAGTTCTTCGAAAGCTTAATGTCAAGTGAACTTACAAAGTACAGAAGAGGAGATAACTGTGTGTAATAGCCGACAAAAATCGACCTAGTAGAAGTTCAGGAGTTCAACCAAAAAGAGACGGATTTAGAAACAAAGCCCTAATCTAGGAGTGTCGATATAAACCCCAAAATACCTACTCGAAGTGGAGCAAATCGACCACTTAGGAGGGAGAATCACTATGGAAGAATTTTTGGACAAAGGAATATCAGAGTGGAACCTCCACTTTGTTTCTCAGGTGTTATGTATAGAGGTAAAACAACAAGAAAGCTTTAAAGAATTCGAATCACTTGATTTATTTTTCAAATGACAGCTGACTCTTCTCTTTACAATTGCATGAGATTGTAAGTTTACAAATTTTTAGGAAGTTATGCCGATGGCCTAGAGCGATTGTTTGGTCCGTTGTCGATCCGACAATGGACATGGAGATTTGGAGAAAAAGAAGATGACGAGTTTTCTTTTTGTTGGCTTTACACGATTCTCTTTTCTTATTTTCAAGGCTTAACTTTTATAGCCACGGAGCCTCCGCCCTCTTTTCTGGATCTGGTTTCGACGGCTTAGTTTATAGTACTAGAATTACAAATGTCTTTCTTAATTTTAGGAGATCATGGTGTAACTGCATCAATGATCTCAATAACTACCTAGCCACCTGATGTGGAGCAAAAGATTTATTTGAACTATGCATGTGTAATTAGTCTTGATATGCTTGCGCAGATAATTCTCTGTTGTTACGGTACAGATAATTTGTTGTTGTGCCAGATTAGATAATTCTCTATTGTGTCGGACATATAATTCTCTGTTGCATTGGAGCTAGTTTGTTTGGTGCAACGACAAAGGAGATCTATGTAGGCCGATGCAGATAATCTTCTAATTTTTTCGGTTAGGGTTAAAGTTAGAGCTAGTGTTAGGTTCGGGGTTTTTTGTATCATCATTTTTTTTTATACTTTTTTACTGTCTATAAAATCTTCTTTAAAGTTCTTGAAATAAACAATACTTGAAATTCAAAATACTTTGAACTCCAATTATTATTATGAGCCATTTGAAGATATTGTCTTGCACAAGTATAACTTTATGTACCAAGTCTTCATTTATTTTTTTACTTGGCAACATATGATGTGACAGATTAGATCAAGATCATAATGACATTATCAAGCATTAGATGAATCTATTTTTGACAACGATGTATTGTGAAATCGATCTATTTGCAAAAAGTGTATTATTGAATAGTACATCAAAAGTTTCTTGATAGAGGTATAGTTTAAATATGCCACGGAATTTGAATGACTTGATAGAGGTACGATGTTAAACTCATCAAAAAATTCAAAGGATTTGTAGAGTGTACTATTAACCATGTCAAAGAATTTGCTGGAGGTGTAATATAAACATAGTAGAAGAGAATTGATTTGACAGAACTGTGATGTGAAATGTGTCGAAATAAAAGAAAACTTATTAGAGGTTTACTATTGAACATGATAATCTAAAATTAATTTGATCATTAGAAGTTATATTTATTGCACTTAATGATATTAAAAATTAGTTCATGAGAGGTTGTATTATCTGACCTATTGAAATAAGGAAGCTATCAAATATGATGTCAACTTGATATTTTGATTTCTGATTTTCACAGAGATTTAGTATTATCTTGACAAATTGATTTGCTCATCAAAGATTTAGTATTAACTTGGTAGATTGATTTTGGTTTTTTTTTTTTTTTTTTTGTCAAATGTGAAAGCTTAACATAACAAGTATTGGCACTTTCAAATTTTGGGGGGGAAAATATGGTTTCAGATCTTAGTGCAAAGGTAAAAGTTTAAAGTGACATGTGATTTGGTTGATTTGATCCCACTGAGAAATAGATTTGATTTTGAATTTCATTATAAGATGTATAATTTTAGCATGTCCAATATAAGGGAAATTACTGACTTTGCTAGGCAGGATGTGATAAGTAAAGTTTTGTTGTGAAAGTTAAGAACTTATAATGATACAGAATCCAATAAGAGACTGGATTAGCTCCGTTGAGATTAATATGTTACTGTCAAGGATTTGATCTTGAATGACAGAGCATTTGGAGAGCATAATATTTGCAGATTTGCAGTAAATTCTCAGCAATCAATGGATTTTTTTGAGTTGGGTTAGTTATGCTTTTTCTCTTAGCATGATGAGTTGTCAAAAATTTCTTTTGGGTTTAAATACCAAAATTTCTCTTTATCCTTTGTTATTAAGGTGTTGGATTACATCCTTAAACGTTGAGACTGTAGACTATTTTGGGTTTCTAGTCGACCATATTAAGATTATGTGATCTTGTCATAAGTGTAATGTTAACTGGCAAATTATCTCATTGGGAGCATATTAATGTATGACTCTTGCTCCATTGGGAAGAAGATTTTGTTGTTAGAGGTTCAATTTCAACTTAATAATACTTTGTTTGGGAGGAAAGTTGTTGTCAGAGTTTTGATTTAACTTGACAATACTCCACTAGGGAGAAGATTTTGTTATAAAAGGTTTGACTTTTACTTGATAACACTCCACTATGGAGGAGATATTATTGTCAGATATTTGATTTTAACTTGACAATACTTAGGGAGGAGATAAGTGATCTATTCTGACTCATTCTAGTATTCTTCCTTGAGGAGGTATGCAGCAGTCAAAATAGCCCTCTTTATTTGACGAAGACACTTCTTTATTAGCATAAGATGAATCGTTATTAAACGGCATTGCCACCCTATGCGTATGATAGTTATCTTGGAGATCTTCATCCTCTAGAATCTTGTAGTCAGATGAGTTACATTGCTGCGTGAATTGTGAAGTTCAAACTTATTAGTGAACTTCCAATAATTTCTACTTGCTGGATGAGTTACCTCCAATAATGAGCTTTGACGGCACCATTGCGGGATTCAAGCTCGAGTAGCAAGTTGTGTCGCCATGTTTGAATCAGTACCAGCATAGACATGCCTTCCGGACATTTGAGAGTGAGGCTTCTGAACCTCTCAACAAAGCCGCAAACAGTTCTCCTTCCTTGTGTTTTTAGCAGAAAGTGGGTGTCGTCACTTCAATCTCATCTTCATAGAATCGGAAGAGAAACAGAGTTTCAAAATCACTCTAAGATTTGATGGAACCTAATGGTAATTTTGTAACCAGCTAAAGGCAACCCCAAGATAGTACTGACGAAGAATCATGTTGGCGTCATTTCCTACTACTTTCCCAATTTGTAAACTTAAGTGGTAAAACTGCTGGTTGGAGAGCTTTTACCATTACACCAGTGTAATTGCGGTGGCTTGAACTTTGGAGGGTGATACCATAGCCTATTCAAGTGGATATGACCAGACCACTTTCACTCATTGTAACTTTTCTTTATGCACGAGTGTACTGAGTTAAACTTGAAAGTTTTCCAAGACTTTACTTTTAACCCTGAAATCATCAATAATAGCTTCTGACTTTTCTCCCGAGTTCGAAGGACTATTGCCAACATTGTCATGATTACTGAGGGGAGAATTATTGGTACCGCCGAACTTGGGCTGTCTGATCAAATAACTGTTAGAGCTGGAGTTGTATTTTGTCCAGAATTGCTAGCACAGCTTTTGAGCATTGCTCTTGAACTTGGAGCTCTCATCGTATATCTTCATTATCATAGTCGATCATGTAAATATTTGCTTGCTATAGCCGAAAGTATCTTTATGTGTTCATTGTTGCGGAGGCAGAAATATCATTGTTGAAATTTGACGATGATTCATGACGGGAGGTAATAAGCGAATCATAATTAAATTGTATCACAGCCTAACCATTTGAGCTTTGACTTGAATGCCACCACAGACACCTTCTCTTTTGACCACTAGTCCTAGGAGACCATATGTATAGCTCTGTTACTTGCAGCGTGTCAACTCGTGGTCACACTCTCGATGTTGTTGGGCTACCATCTGGTTGTTCACGGCCAACAATCATGTTGGTGGCAGCGAAAGGCAGCTCCAAATAAATGGGACTTGTAGCCTCCAAGAAAATGGATTCCCTATATTTTTCCCCTTCGAACCATGCATGTGGGAAAGCTACCTCGGTTTCGAGCTTGTATACTGTCTCAAATTCGCCGGCTAAAGGATTAGCTATGCAGGCAAAGCTTGCTACGCCAGATGAACAATAGCTGAGCCGGCAGTAGTTGCGACGCCGGCTAAAGGAGTACCTATGCTAGCAAGAGTTTCTTTATCGGCAAACTTTGCTATGCCAATGTACTTAATTTTCTCAATCACATGATATGTTACGCCATGCATATGTTTTGTTGCACCAGGTATATCTTCGTCGGGCACATATTTTGCTAGGTCAGAAACAAACATCACTACTCAAAAGGCAAAATTGAGTGCACCAGACAGAATTAGTCGTTCTTCTGGAGACAATGTTAACTGCACCGGAAATAGACATGGCTGCTTCAGTGGTAGATTGCACCTTGCAGATAAACTTGATCTCAAGTATTGATTATCCAGGGTCAGAACTCGCTCACACGAGATTCTTTTACTTATCTTGGTCGAATTCAATCACCAAGATGTCCACGGTAGTATTGATGGCCATATGGCGGAATTGCAAGATAATTTCCTCAATAGTGGATGAGAAAGCCCCTAACGAAATGGCTATTTGTTTTCTGGTATTTTATAAAATAGCATGAAAACTTTAAAGAACTTGAATATTTTGATTTATTTTTCAAAAGAGAGAGAAGACTGTTCTCTTTAAAAACGCACGAGATTACTTACAAATTTCTAGAAAGTTCTGATGATATACTAATAGAGTGGCTCTTTGACACGTCAACCATCTGGAAATGAACATGGAGATATAGAGGAGAAGAAAATGACCGGTTTTACTTTTAGCCGGCTTTACTCGAACAACCCTTTTCTCATCTTAATTAGTGCTTATTTCTATAACCAGGGAGCCTCCCCTCCTCCCCTTGATCTAGAAATGATGACTTATTTTATAGTCTAGGAGTTATAAGTACCTCTCTTGAGTTTAAGAGACCATGGTACAACTTTATTTATAGTCTAGACAACCATCTAATGATTGATTAGAATTGCCCAAGATATGTTGGCGCATATAACTTCTGCTATGATTCTTGGTTATGTGGAGACATAATTTTTTGTCATTTCGGGACTAGTTTTTTTTTTGCTTCATTGACAAAAGAGACTGTTTTTAGCCGATGCAGATAACCACGTAATATTTTGGAGATTCTTCGTATCATAATTTTTTTTTTTCTTGTCTACATACGTCACTGGGAGTGGTATTTAGAAAGTTTACTTCTTCAACTCATTTATCTCCTAAATCATTGTCTCTAGACGAGCATTATTATCTTGTTCTCAAGAAGTCGGTATCCTACCCCATCAAACGGAAGTTTTCAAAGGAGCTTACCATTTTTCCTAGTGAGTCCGCTTTCCAACTGAAAATCCGAATGAAAAAGAATAATTTAGTGGGCTCACTAGGAAAAATGGTGTGCTCCTTTCGAAACTCCCCATCAAACTCAGTTCTGCAGTGACCTTTACTAGGCGACTGGAGGATGACTTGACCATTTCTGCAACTCTTAGGAGACGTGCTACGGCTGTAGAGACTTGGAAACCAAGATTTAGAGTCGGATAACCCGAAGCTTATGACTCAAGGCTAGTAGAGAATTCTATGCAAGAGTTAGAATTAACACCATAACTAAAATCTGAAAAAGAGTTGAAAGGAACCTAAGACTCACTTGACATAAAAAAGACAAGATATCTGAAAAATAAAATTGTATTAAGCAAAAATGAATTTGAACATGAGAAAGGACGCATGAGTAACCTTTGACACACACGAATGCTGCAGCTCTTAAAATCTCTCGCGCTCTCTCTCTCTCTCTCTCTCTCTACACACACAGACACAACCTGTTAGCAAAAAATACCGGAATAATACTAATGCAACAACCAGCGGAATCAAATAGTTAACCGAAGAGAAAAATAGCAGAGACAGAGAACACGCAGATTTTAACGTGGTTCGGCAATATGCCTATGTCCACGGGGGTACGATCGAAAAACTTTCACTATATCAAAAGAGAATTACAACTTTCTAGTTCTCAACCACAAGAAAAATTGCAAAGAAATCACAAGATTTTGAGATCAAACCCTAAACTCTTGTTGCAATAATTTTCCTCTTTGCTTCGACCACCGAAAAAGAACTCCGAAAGAAACCCCTGCCTTCTTTTCTTCTTCTTTGCTTTCGGCCAAAACAACAAAAAAAACCAGCCGCCAAAGAAAAACAACAAAAACCAGCTGCCAAAGCAAAACCTTTGCTTCACCTTTTCTCTGGCCAAAAAACAAAACAACAGCAGCACAGTGAATTATTTCACCAAAATAATTTGATCACACCGCACCGCCTCAAAAGTAAACCATGACAATCTCTTGTTTCAGCCGCCCTATTTTCTTTTTGTTGATTTTTGGCTTAATCGAAACCCTAGCACACAACCCCATATTTATATTATATCATAATGAGTTTGGACCGGTTTTGGACCCGTTTCGGTGGACCGAAATCAACTGCTGCAATAGGACTCTATTACCAATAATCTCCCACTTGGAGACCTATTGCTAAAATTGTAATCTCTATACATGATAATCCTAGTTTACAAAACTTTTACCTCGATCGTTTAAAATCTCAATTTCAGCATTCAACACAAATTCACCAAAGTTGAGCAATAGCTCAACTTTTTCCCATCAACCGGCTTTGTCAACATATCTGCAGGATTCTTACTACTCTCAATCTTTTCCAACTTCAATTGGCCATCCTCTAACAAGGATCTAATGAAGTGATATCTCAAGTGAATATATTTAGTCCGTGAATGATACGCCGAGTTTTTAGTAAGATGAATTGTATTTTGACTGTCACTGAATAACCTGCAATCTACTCTATCAAAACCCAACTCACCCATCAATCGCTGCAACCAAATAAACTCCTTACTTGCTTCTGCAGCTGCAACATACTCAGCTTCTGTCGAAAATAAAGTAACAATTGATTGTAATCTTGAAACCCAACTTACCGTTGTCCCTCCTACAGTAAAGACGTAACCAGTGGTTGTAATATCCCAAAATTCGAGCTACCTGTATTGCTCTCTTGAGACCAGTCGTACTGAATAAGTCTACCGAAGTCAATTTTGGACACCGAAATAACTTTCGGTTAACATAACTTTAAATCCACAAACCCAAATGACATTCGGTCTTCGCGATTATTAGTTTTGTAATATTTAGAATTTTTAGAGATTTTTCTTACGAGGCCGAAAAATACTCCCAAAATTGCTAATTTAATAAAATTAAAATTATCCTTCTAATAATTTCGAAATTTCAGTTCATTTATTCCGGACATCGAAATAACAAACGGATAATTTTGTAGTGTCCCCCTAGTCGAGCACTACGTCCTACATAAATTTGGTAGTATTTGGAGAATGTTACACGTAACCAAAATTATTAAATTATTAAATAAATAAATAAGTTAAAATAAAATAAAGGAGGAGTTTGCTGTGTTGCCGTGATTGAGAACGGGTGGCATAAAATTTTAGGAGGTGTCACATAGGGGAATGTTTGATGAGGGAGGTGTCACCAGGATGTGAGAAAGAAAATACATATATAAGAGAAAGAAAGAAGAAAAAATTAAACTCTCTCACCCTCTCTTCTCCTCTCGGCCAAATCCAACAGAACCCAGCAGCACTCTCACCCTCTTTTCTCCTCTCGGCCAAAATCAACAGCAAAGGAAAAAAAAAAAAAAGAAAAGGAAAAATCAAACCGAACCGAGGATTCGAACCGAATATTCGAGATCAAACCGAAGCAAGTAATACTACTATTTTTGTTATTTTATTTATATCTATTTTCGTTCGTTTCTTTATTTAATTTAAATTTGTGTACGTAAAATATTTTTGTTCGTTTCTTTATTTAATTTAAATTTGTGTAAGTAAATTATTTTGTAAAAAAATGCTTGGCTCATATTTTACACCATTAACTGATATTGAGAACTGAAACATATTAGTAAATAAAAATTGATATATAGAAATATTATGATATTTGCTTATTATTATTTTTTTTTATTTAAAAGAAAAAAAATTTACTTATAAGAAAACTTATCTGTACCCATGCAAATATTTGAACCCATGCAAAAATAGAAAGAGAAAAAAAAATAGAGAGAAAGAGATCATAGGCCAAAGAGATAGGAAAAGAGAAAAAAGAAAATAAAGAAAAAAAATATAGAGAGAGAGATCATGGGTTTGGCCCAGTCCAGAAGGAAAAAAAAAAAGAAATGGTGAACTGGGCCTGACCCGGCCCAAAGAAAATAAAAAAAAAGAAAGAGAGAGAGAGAGATCATGGGCCTGGGCTACAGAAAAAAAAAGAGAAAATAAACTGGGCTTGATGGACTTGGGCTAGGAAGAAAAAAATACTAATAACAGTGGGTCCGGCCCAATCTTGTAAAAGTAAAAAATATAAAAATAATAATAACAGTGGGCTTGGGCCTGACAGAAAAGAAAAAAAAAATATATATATATAAAATAAAAACAAGTGGGAATTTAGTGAGATTGGACTTAGTTTGGATTAATTGAAAATAATTGATAGGTAGAAATTGTTATTACATGATTCACTTAATTCCCAAATTGGTTATTATTTGGTATTAAGAATTGAACCAATTGTACATTAATATATCATGTGTTAATTTATCATGCTACAAGTCCTGTGCTTTAATACTACATGTCATGTGCTTTAATATTACAAGCCATGTGTTTTACATTTCATGTGCTTTGATATTACAAGTCATTTATTTTAATATTACAGATCATGTGTTATGATACTATATGTCATGTACAATAATGGAAATGCAAGCATGTTATCATGAATTGAAAAACAATAAGTAAACAAATAAATGTAAAATAAATTTTTTTCATGTGCATATTTCATTATGAACACGGGGATGGGAGAAACTATATAATGGATAAAAGCCTTACCGTATAAGGATTGATTGTATTGTTAGGGTCGAGATTTTTTTACTCCAGCGGCCTGGGTGATTACTGGATAACCAATTGATATTTACCCAGAGTGGTATGTCCGTTACCGCAATACAGTATGGAACTTGATTGTAGTGCCTAGCGGCATGTCATGGTTTAGCACCATGAATATTGTGGTCGGGTCCCGGGTATGCACGGGCACTTATACGACAATGGAGAATAGTGCTATCTTATCCATTAATACAGTTTTTATAATTAAATTGGACGATGACTGAGACCAATAGAATATATGATTAAATAGATAGAGTAGTTATTGTCATGTTCATTTATTTATGCATTTATTTATACTTGACTTCATGTTAATTTATATGTTGCCTTCATATTAATTTATATGCACACAAACAACACTAACATAAACATGCTCATGCACATTAATATTCATGTACTATGATAGTACACAATTCCTCTTTTTAAATGTATTACTTGCCGAGTTTAATCCCCTGGGTTTTGAACTCAGATTTGGAACGTGAAGAAGGGGATCCAGCCCCAGTTGAAGATTCGTACTTCGTTGGACAGATCGAGTGACAATAGGCAAGCTAAGTACCCCTGGAGAACTTTTGTATATTTTGTTTATATTTTATTTTGTCTGGGCACTGCTTTTCTCTTTAACTCTTTTGTGTTCATATTTAAAGCAGTGTGCCGTTTTATGTAATGAACTCTTTATATAAATGAAATCATTTTAAGTTTCAGACATATTATTTATTCATCTCATTGTGGCAGTAGTTACGGTTATTCCAAGATCCTGTGACTGTTGGGTTGTCTAGTGCAAGTAATAAGTAACGTCCTCCGTTTTGAGAAGCAGCTGAAAAACGGGGGCGTTACAGAGTGGTATCAGAGCCTAAGTTTAGGTGGAAGACCATAGGACTACTGCCACATAAGAACATGTCTGTGACTTATTCGTAATAATTGTTTCTTATTCTTTGATACCTATCAGATCTAGTATCGTGCCTATCCTATTGTTTTCTATTCGTTTGAGGTATCTATCTTGAATTCTTTTTATTGATTCTTACTTGGTCCGTTACAGAATAATGTCGATCCGATCTCCTGCGAGTACAAGTGCAAGTCCGATAGATGATACGTCTGATCTTAGGAGTTTAGTACAAAGAGTAGCACAGACGTAGGAGACCACGACAATGATATTAGAAAAAATGTTGCAGTCTAAAGAGCCAGAAAGGACTGGAATGGTGTCGGACTTTCGGAGACTGCATCCATCAGTATTTTCTAGGACAGAAGGACCACTGAAAGTTTAATAGTGGATTGTAGATATGGAGAATTTTCTAAGGGCTGCAAGAATTCCAAAAGAAAATCGAGTAGAGGTAGTATGTATTCAGTTGACTGATATAGCTAGAACATGGTGGCTTGGTGAAGAAGTAAAGCACAAGGAACCCCTAACCTGGGAGAAGTTTGTGGAAGCATTTCTTGCGAGATTCTTTTATGCATCAGCAAGGTAAGAAATGAGGAAGAAATTTCTGACTCTACAGCAAGGAGATCGGACTATAGATGGCTATGCTGCAGAGTTCGTGAGGCTCAATCGATTCGCTTCAAACTTGGTAGCTGATGAAGAAGAGCGAGCACATATGTTCCAACAAGGATTGAGGTATCATCTAAGGGAGCATCTAGCAGGTCAGAACTATAGGACTTACTCGGAGATGTTTGAAGCAGCGTGTCGCCTGGAGCAAGTAGCCAAGGAAAGGAGGCCGACGACATTTAAAAGGCCATTTAATCAGGGGGCAAGTTCTTCCCAGAGATTTGGAGGCCCTCCAGCAAAGCGACAAGCAGTGGTTAATAAAGAAGGTCCTTTAATATGCAATTTCTGTAATAAGCCGGGGCATGTTCAGAAGAGTGTAGAAGAGGTTTGGGGCTATGTCTGATATGTGGGTCAGCGGATCATCAGATAACTAATTGTCCGAGAGCACAGTCAAGGCAACAACCAGCAGGCGGAGTTCCTTATCAGTCAGCATCGAGACCAGTTGTTGTGGGACTACAGGATCGGAGGACTGAAGGACCGAACCTGAATAGATCCTTGGAGACACAACAACAAGCCTATACCAGAGCACAAAGAGGAGCAGAACAGAGACAGGGACATGTTAGGCTAATGAATGCTGAGCAGGCTCAGACCACTGGGGGAGTCGTAGCAGGTACGATTTTAGTTGGCAATACACCAGCAACTGCTCTATTTGATTCTGGAGCTTCACACTGTTTTATCTCTATCATGTTTGTTTCTGCAATTCTATTGATTTTGCAATCTTAACTGCGGGGTGGAACATTAAGACTGGGAACGGTAATATCATGACTAATAAGGAATGTAGGCTATGTCCCTTAGTGATTAAGGGAAGAGAATTTTATGCAACTTATTAGTTATCAACGGAGGAGGATACGATGTTATCTTAGATATGGATTGGTTGAGTAGCTTCCATGCAGTGATAGATTGTAGGAAAAGAAGGGTAATATTTCAGATTTCTCGCTGTTCAGAGTTTGAATTTATTGGTGGAAGTCAATCTCTAGAACCAGCTAAATCTAAAGTGTTCCCAAAAGGAGGAGTTTTGGAGGCTATGGAAGTAGGAGAAGGAATGATCCCAGTAGTATCAGAATTCTTATATATATTTCCTGAAGAAATACCTAGATTACCACTAGTAAGGGCAGTAGAATTTACTATTGATATTATCCCTAGAGCTGAACCAGTTTGTAGGCCACCTTATCGAATGGGAGTTGTAGAGTTAGAAGAACTTAAGAGACAAGTAGATGAGCTACTAAAATTGGGTTTTGTGAGGCCCAGTGTTTCATCTTGGGGAGCTCCCGTGTTATTAGTAAGAAAGAAGGATATGAGTCAAAGACTGTGTGTGGACTATAGAGATTTGAATACAGTAACAATCAAAAATAAATATCCATTACCAAGAATAACTGATCTGTTTGATCAATTGGGTGGAGCAAGGGTATTTTCGAGAATAGATTTTCGTTCTGGATTCCATCAGGTAAGAGTCCGAACAGAAGATATTCCAAAAACTGCATTTAGAACCAGACATGGTCATTATGAATATTTGGTGATGCCATTTGGAGTGACTAATGCTCCAGCAATGTTTATGAATCTGATGAACCATGTTTTTGCTCAGTATCTGGATAAATTTGTGGTAGTGTTTATTGATGATATATTAATCTACTCCAAGAATAAAGAAGAGTATGCTGAGTATTTGAGAATAGTTTTGCAAACTCTTAAAGAGCAAAAGTTATATGGAAAACTGAGCAAATATGAATTTTGGTTGGATAAGGTTGCTTTCTTGGGTCACGTAGTTTCAGGAGATAGTGTATCAGCTGATCCTAAGAAGATAAAAGCTGTAATGGATTGGCCTGTACCGAAATCAGTGACGGAGATTCGGAGTTTTCTGGGGTTGGCTGGATATTATAAGCGATTTGTACAAGACTTTTCAAAAATCGCATCTCCTCTAACTAAATTGACTAGGAAAGAAGTGGAATATGTCTGGACGGAGGAATGTAATAAGGCATTTGGAGAATTAAAACGGAGACTGACGACAGCACCAGTGTTGGCAATTCCAGATAATTCTAGAGAAATGAAGGTCTATAGTGATGCTTCAAAATAGGGATTGGAATGTGTATTGACACATAATGGAAGAGTAATTGAGTTTGCATCAAAACAGTTGAAACCCCATGAGATAAATTATCCAACTCATGACTTGGAGTTAGCAGCTGTGATTCATACTTTGAAGATTTGGAGACATTACTTGCTGGGACAGAAGGTAGAGGTATATACTAATCATAAAAGTTTGAAGTATATTTTCACTCAAAAAGAACTGAATATGAGGCAGAGACGATGGTTGGAGTTACTAGCAGATTATGATTTGGAGATTAAATATCATCCAGAGAGGATTAATATTGTGCCAGATGCACTGAGTAGGAAAGCTGCAATGGAGAGATTAACTCAGCAAAAGGAACTTTTAATGGAAATGCAAAGAATGGAATTGGAAGTAATTTTACCAGGAGTGACAGCACAATTTATGGAGATACAATTACAGTCACCATTGATAGAGCAAATTAAGCAAACTCAAGTTGGAGGTGAAAATTTTCAGAAACTAAAAAACAAAATGGAAGCAGGTAAGAGACCAGAAATGAAAATGTACTTAGATGGAGCTATTAGATTCAAAGAAAGATTATGGGTGCCAAAGGGGAAAGTAAGAGATAGAATTTTACAGGAAGCTCATAGATCAACATATTCTATTCATCCTGGGAGCAATAAGATGTACAAGAATATGAAAAAGTATTTCTGGTGACCAGAAATGAAGAAAGAGATTGCCAGATATATATCTAGATGTTCTACTTTCCAGCAAGTGAAGGTTGAGTATCAAAGGACAGCTGGATTGCTCCAACTATTAGCAATACCGGAGTGGAAGTGGGAACAAATATCGATGGATTTTGTTACAGGTTTACCTAGGGGAACCAAGGGCAATAATGCAATTTGGGTAATTGTGGACCGACTAACTAAATCGGCTCATTTCATTCAATTTAGAGTTGGTCAGTCAACAGAAATACTAGCCAAAAGATTTATGTAAGAAATAGTGAGATTGCATGGAGTTCCAGTCAGGGTTGTGTCAAATCGAGATTCAAGGTTCAGATCACGCTATTGGGAGAAATGAATGGATAGTCTGGGAACACATTTGGATTTATCTTCAGCTTACCATCCATAAACAGATGGTCAATCAGAACGGACTATCCAAGTACTTGAAGATATGCTTAGGGCATGCGTGTTGGATTTTGGTGGATGTTAGGAAGATTATTTGTATATGGTGGAATTTTCTTATAATAATAGTTATCAGGAGAGTATCAAAATGGCACCATTTGAAGCCTTGTATGGGCGAAAATGCAGATCTCCATTATGTTGGGATGAGGTTGGAGAACGAAGTATTTTGAGGCCAGATTTGATTACTCAAGCAACAGAGCAGGTGAAAGTTATCAGAGAACAAATGAGGGCGGCACAAGACAGACAAAAGAAATGAGCAGATCAACGTAGAAAACCACTGGAGTTTGAAGTAGGAGATAAGTATTTATTAAGATATCCCCGATGAAGAGTGTGATTAGATTTGGTAAGAAAAGAAAACTCAGTCCAAGATACATCGGGCCATTTGAGATCGTGGAGAGGATTGGAAGTCTTGCCTACTGATTATCATTACCACTAGAGATGGAAACTGTTCATAATGTGTTCCATGTATCACAACTGAGGAAATGTTTGGGTGAAGAGCACAAACTAGTGGATCTGTCCGAGATAAATTTGAAATTAGATCTAAAGTATGAGAAGCATCCCGTAGCAATTATTGGCCGACGGGAGAAAGTCCTTAAGAATAAAGTGATATCATTGGTTCTTATTTCCTGGGACACACAATCGCCAAGAGATTCAATTTGGGAGCTTGAAAGGGACATCATGGCAAAGTACCCATATTTTTTCTCATGATAAGGTATGTCAATTGAATTTATTTTTTTATTAGTAGGTACCCGTGAATACAAGCACGTCGTTTAATTTGGAATTTCGAGGACGAAATTCTTTTGTTAGGTGGGTAAGATGTAATATTCTAAAATTCGAGCTACATGTATTGTTTTCTTGAGACCAGTCATGCTGAATAAGTCCACCAAAGTTAATTTTGGACACCGAAATAAGTTTCGGTGAACATAACTTTAAATTTACAAACCCAAATGACATTCGGTCTTCTCGATTATTAGTTTTGTAATATTTAGAATTTTTGGAGATTTTTCTTACGAGGCCGAAAAATACTCCCAAAATTGCTAATTTAATAAAATTAAAATTATCCTTCTAATTATTTCAAAATTTCGGTTCATTTATTCCGGACATCGAAATAACAAACGGATAATTTTGTAGTGTTTCCCTCGTCGAGCACTACGTCCTATATAAATTTGACAGTATTTAGAGAATGTTACACAAAACCAAAATTATTAAATCATTAAATAAATAAATAAATAAGTTAAAATAAAATAAAGGAGGAGTGTGCTGTGTTGTCGTGATTGAGAACAGGTGGCATAAAATTTTAGGAGGTGTCACATAGGGGAATGTTTGATGAGGGAGGTGTCACCAGGATGTGAGAAAGAAAATACATATATAAGAGAGAGAAATAAGAAAAAATTAAACTCTCGCATCCTCTCTTCTCCTCTCGGCCAAACCCAACAGAACCCAGCAGCACTCTCACCCTCTTTTCTCCTGTCGGCCAAAATCAACAGCAAAGGAAAAAAAAAAAAAGAAGAAAAGGAAAAATCAAACCGAACCGAGGATTCGAACCGAATATTCGAGATCAAACCGAGACAAGTAATACTGCTATTTTCGTTTATTTATATCTATTTTCGTTCGTTTTTTTATTTAATTTAAATTTGTGTGCATAATATATTTTGGTTCGTTTCTTTATTTAATTTAAATTTGTGTACGGAAATTATCTTGTAAAAAAATACTTGGCTCATATTTTGCACCATTAACTGATATTGAGAACTGAACCAGATTAGTGGGTGAAAATTGATATATAGAAATATTATGATATTTGCTTATTATTATTTTTTTTATTTAAAAGAAAAAAATTTAAGTATAAGAAAACTTATTTGTACCTATGCAAATATTTGAATCCATGCAAAAATAGGAAGAGAAAAAAAAAATAGAGAGAGATCATGGGCCGAAGAGATAGTTAAAGAGAAAAAAGAAAATAAAGAAAAAAAATATAGAGAAAGAGAGAGATCATGGGCCTGGCCCAGTCCAGAAAGAAAAAAAAAATGGTGAACTGGGCCTGGCCCGGCCCAAAGAAAATTAAAAAAAAAAAAGAAAGAGAGAGAGGGAGAGATCATGGGTCTGGACTGCAGAAAAATAAAAGAAGAGAAAATATACTGGGCTTGATGGACTTGGGCTAGGAAGAAAAAAAATACTAATAACAGTGGGCTCGGCCCAGTCTTTTTAAAAAAAAACATAATAATAATAATAACAGTGGGTTTGGGCATGACAGAAAAGAAATATGTATATATATATAAAATAAAAACAAGTGGGAATTTAGGAGGATTGGACTTGGGCTTAGTTTGGATTAATTGGAAATAATTGATAGGTAGAAATTATTATTACATGATTCACTTGATTCCCAAATTAGTTATTGATTGGTATTAAGAATTGAACCAATTGTGCATTAATATATCATGTGTTAATTTATCATGCTACAAGTCCTGTGCTTTAATATTACATGTCATGTGCTTTGATATTACAAGTCATGTGTTTTACATGTCATATGCTTTGATATTACAAGTCATGTGTTTTAATATTACAGATAATGTGTTATGATACTATATATCATGTACAATCATAGAAATGCAAGCATGTTATCATGAATTGAAAAACAATAAGTAAACAAATAAATGTAAAATAAATTTTTTTATGTGCATAATTCATTATGAACACGGGGATGGGAGAAACTATATGATGGATAAGAGCCTTGCCATATAAGGATTGATTGTATTGTTAGGGCCGGGATTCTTTTACTGCAGCGGCCTGGGTAATTAATGGATTACCAATTGATATTTACCCAGAGTGGTATGTCCGTTACTGTAATACAGTACGGAACTTGATTGTAGTGCCTAGCGGCATGTCATGGTTCAGTGCCATGAATATTGTCGTCAGGTCTCGGGTATGTACGGGCACTTATACGACAATAGAGAATAGCGCTATCTTATCCATTAATACAGTTTTTATAATTAAATTGGACGATGACTGAGATTAATAGAATATATGATTAAATAGATAGAGTAGTTATTGTCATGTTCATTTATTTATGCATGACTTTATGTTAATTTATATGTTGCCTTCATGTTAATTTATATGCACACAAACAATATTGACATAAATATGCTCATGCACACTGATATTCCTGTACTATGATAGTACACAATTCCTCTTTTTAAATGTATTACTTGCCGGGTTTAATCCCCTGGGTTTTGAACCCAGATTTAGAACGTGAAGAAGGGGATCCAGCCCCAGTTGAAGACCCGTACTTCGTTGGACAGATCGAGTGACAATAGGCAAGCGAAGTATCCCTGGAGAACTTTTGTATATTTTGTTTATATTTCCTTTTGTCTGGGCACTGCTTTTCTCTTTGACTTTTTTGTGTTCATATTTAAAGCAGTGTGCCGTTTTATGTAATGAACTCTTTATATAAATGATATCATTTCAAGTTTCAGACATGCTATTTATTCATCTGATTGTGGTAGTAGTTACGGTTATTCCAAGATCCTGTAACTGTTGGGTTGTCTAGTGCAAGTAATAAGTAACGTTCTCCGTTTTGAGAAGCAGCTGAAAAACGGGGGCGTTACAGTGGTGCTTCTGCCATTGTCTCTATCACCCGCATGGTCCGAATCCACAAAACCTTGCACATCAATGTTATCACACCAAAACATAAACAATACTTTGAATTACCTTTCAAATACTTGAAAATTCACTTCACCGCTTGCCAATGTTCATTTCCAAGGTTCTTCATGAATCTACTCACTATTCTCACTGCATGCGCAATATCTGATTTTGTACTCACCATTGCATACATGAAACTCCCAACGGCCGATGAATAATACACATTCTCCACGTGTCTCGTCTCCTCATTTGTCTTAGCACCTTACTCTTTTGACAGTTTGAAATGACCACCAAGTGCTGTAGTTACCGGTTTTGCATTTTCCATGTTGAATCTCTCCAACACCTTCTTGATGTACCCCTCCTGAGATAACCACAATTTCTTTCATTTCTTATCTCGGGTAATTTGCATTCCAAGAAGTGTTTAGCCTCACCCATGTCCTTCATAGAGAATCTCCCTGCCAACTTCCTTTTCAGATCATTGATTTTCTTCATGCATGTACCTGCCACAAACATATTATCTACATACAAAGTAAGTATAATAAATTTACCATTCTTAAATTTTTGTAGATATACACAATGATCTGAATTGCATCTGGCAAAACCTGAATCCAACATAAACTTGTTGAACTTCAAATACCATTGCCTCGGCGCCTGTTTCAATCCATACAAGCTCGTTTTCAGTCGACATACCCAATTCTCCTTTCCTTTAACTTCATATCTCTCCGGCTGTTCCATGTATATTTCCTCCTCCAAATCACCATGAAGGAAAGCAGTCTTCACATCAAACTGCTCTAAATACAATCCTTTCACAGCCACAATACTTAGTATTGCTCTGATAGAAGTCATCTTGACAACATGTGAAAAATTTCATTGAAGTCAATACCTTTTCTCTGACCGTATCCCTTCACCACAAGTCTAGCCTTGAACCTTTATGTCCCTCATGCCTCATGTTTTACCATGTATACCCACCTGTTATATAATACTTTCATCTTTTCCGGTCACTTCACCAATTTCTATGTGTAATTCTCCTCCAAAGAAGACATCTCATCACACATGGTTTGCTCCTACTTAAGACGAAATTTATCCTGCATAGCCTCTTGCTAACTCTCTGGTTCACCTGCATCAGTATATAAAACATGATATAAAGGAAGACAAAGTTTTTGGGTTGGCTTCCTCATCCTCGTGCTCCTCCTCAAAGTGGGAACACTCTCTGATGAAGTACTGGAACCATCTAATGCAGTCAATGGCTCTCTTTCCTGTTCGGTCTTATCTGAAACTTGTGTATTCTCAGGTATAGCCATTTCTTCTCCTTCAGATGTAGGTATTTCTTCCTTTCTTTCATCCATGGGATCCATCCCATCCTGTGGCTCATCCAGCTCCAAGTGCTCTTTCTCCACTGCATTGTCACTCCTACTTTCTATTCGGTCTTTATACATACAGCTCTCATTGAATACTACATCTCTACTACGAATCACCTTGTTATGCTCATAATCCCATAAGCGATAACCATATTCATCGCCACCATATCCAATGAATGCACACTTCTGAGATTTAGAATCAAGCTTCTTTCTCATCTCATGATCCACATGTGCATATGCTATACAACCGAACACTTTTAAGCATGAATAATTCACAGTCTTACCAGACCACACCTCTTCTGGAATTTCTCCATCTAATGCACTAGCTAGACTCCTGTTGATCAGATAGACTGCCGTATCTACAGCGGCTCCCCAAAGTTGCAAAGGCAAACTTGCATGTAGTCTCATACTCCGAGCTCGCTCCAAAATAGTTCTATTCATCCTCTCAGCCACGCCATTCTGCTACTGTGTTCTCGGTACAGTCTTTACTCTCCTGATACCGTGGGTAGAGCAATAGTCATCGAACTCCCTATTGCAAAATTTCCCACCATTGTCTCACAACAGACATTTCACCTTCAAACATATTTCATTCTCAACAAGAGCTTTCCATACCTTGAAGATCTTGAAGACATCGGATTTCTGCTTAAGTGCAAACACCCATATTTTCCTGCTTGCATCATCTATGAAAGTGACAAAATAAGAATTACCTCCAAGAGACTTCGCCGAAGAAGGCCCCCATACATCTGTATATACCAACTCCAATCTCTCGGTTTTCTTCTCCTTGCCATCCTTCATAAAACTAACTCTTTTCTGCTTCTCAAACACACTGTTCTCAAAAAAATCAAAGTTAGTATATTTCATATCTGTCAACATACCTTGGGATTGCAATATCCTCATGCCGCTCTCGCTCAAGTAACCGAGCCTCTGATGCCATAAGGTAGCCTTCTCATTTTTCACGGTGGCCAAAGAAACAACGTGATCTACCGAGCTTGAGAGTAAATATAGAGTTCCCACTCTCTCACCCTTGACCACTACCATTGCTCCTTTGCTGATCTTCCACTGTTTCCTCTCAAATGAGATTTGATAACCTTCGCTATCCAGCTTGCTAATAGATATCAAATTGTTCTTCAAATTTGATATGTGCCTGACCTCTTGTAAAAGCAACTTTCTACCATTGTGCAACTTCAACTAAATTGTCCCCTTACCGACAATCTTGCATTCCTATCCATTACCAACAGTCAATGCCCAAAATCACCTTGGACATAATTCTGAAACCATTCTCTGCGAGCAGTGCAATAGAACAAAGCCCCTAAATCCACAAATCACAGATCTGAGCTCGATTCTGTATGAGCAAACAAGCACAAGTCATCATACTCTTTACTTGGATTCATCACATTCGCTCCTTCTTTGTCTTTGTTTAAACAATCCTTTTTCATATGACCCTCTGTCTTACATTTCTAACACACTAATTTTTTCTTGAACTTCCCCTTAAATTTTGATCTCCCTCTTTATTTCGACTCCCTGCTTAAACTTTTCCCCTTTCATTTTTTCTGTCATTATCAACCGACAGAGTAGTACTTGTAAAAATTGTGCTCTCACCCATACTCTTTTTTATCAATTCATCATTCATGATTGTACTCACAACATCATAAAATTTAAGAGCAGTATTGGAAGCATTACTGATGGCCATAACAACATTACTCCAACTATCCGGTAACAAACATATAAACATCAAAACTTTAATGTCATCAGCAAAGACAAAATCTAAGAATTCAAGATGTACCCATAATGTGTTAAATTCATTCAAATGATTAATAACTGAACTATCAGAAGACATCCTCAAATTGAACAACTTTTTCATTAGAAACAGTCTATTTGAAGCAGACGACTTCTCATAAAATTTAGCCAACGCTGACAGTAAACCTAAACTGGTCTTCTCCTTGGAGACGTTGAACACAACCTGCTTTGTCAGGCACAATCGAATCTACACCAAAGCCCTCCTGTCCAACAATTCCTACTCATCATTTGTCATCTTTTCTGGCTTTTCTCTAAACAGTGGTTGATGTAAATTCTTTTAATATAAATAATCTTCCATCTGCAATCTCCACCATTATAAATTTGTTCCATCAAATTTTTCAATCTTTCCCTTCCTATCTTTCGCCATAACTCCCACTCAAAATCAACACCGATCTGAGTGAAATCTGATCCGAACCAGGGCTCTGATACCAATTGTTAGCAAAAGATAGCGGAATAATACTAATACAACAACCAGCGGAATCAAATAGTTAACCGAAGAGAAAAATAGTAGAGACAGAGAACACGCAAATTTTAACATGGTTCAGCAATATACCTACATCTACGGGGACACGATTAAAAAACTTCCACTATATCAGAAAAGAATTACAACTTTCTAGTTCTCAACCACAAGAGAAATTGCAAAGAAATCACACAAGATTTTGAGATCAAACTCTAACCTCTTGTTGCAGTGATTTTTCTCTTTGTTTCGACCACCGAAGAAGAATCCCGAAAGAAGCCCCCACCTTCTTTTCTTCTTCTTATTTGCTTTCGGCCAAAAAAAAAAAAAAAAAAAAACAACCGCCAAAGCAAAACCTTTGCTTCACCTTTTCTCTGGCCAAAAAACAAAACAACAGCAGCACAGTGAATTATTTCACCAAAATAATTTGAGCACACCGCACCGCGTCAAAAGTAAACCACGGCAATCTCTTTTGTTTCAGCCGCCCTATTTTCTTTCTGTTAATTTTTGGGATAATCGAAACTCTAGCACACAACCCCATATTTATATTATATCATAACGGGTTTGGATCGATTTTGGACCCGTTTCGGTGGACCAAAACCCGCTTCGGCAATAGAGCTCCATTAGCAATACAACCCTCTTCACTAGTTCATGTTCAGTAATTTTTCGATGGGGAAAAGTTTTAGGGTATGTTTGGTTGCTTGAAATAGTAAAAGTAGAAAAGAAATTAAGAAGTAATTTTCAAAATGGAAGTAAAAGAAGAGATTACTTTCTGCGTTTGTTTACTAACTTTTGGAAGAAAAAAGTATATTAGGAAGTGGGATGTGATTATTATTTAATTGATTAAGTAAAACATACTTAAATTATTTTATTTATTTTCTATATATAAAATATAATTTTTGAATGGTAATAATGGCATGCAAATAAAAAATTATTTTATTGTTTTGATCCTTTACTTCCTAAGCACTTCCAAGCCAAAAAGAGAGGAAGAAAATTTTTAAAGTAAGGTACTACTACCTAGACACCAACTCAGCATATAAGAAGTAATTTTTAACTTTTTTTAGTAAAACAAACACTTAAAATAGTAAAAATAAGCTTATTTTCACTACTTCTATTTTAATTTTATGCAAACAAACACAACTTTACATGATGGTTCTATCTCTCCAAGTTATCACACGATCCTTGCAGCCCAGATGACTGATGGCCTGATCCAAACTGCAATAAACACCCAATCACAGCTAATTGATTAATTGACAGGTCTAATCAATCTGAATTCTAGACGATCTGTAACCCAACCCTAGACACTTAGAGCCACCTAAAGCACCGCTCAACTGATTGACAAATGGCAGCATCTAGACCTAAGCGTCACATCATCACGGATATTGAGCTACAGACCACAGATCTAACACGTTCTCCAAAAAAATCTACGATATCAATGCAGAGTTAATTCACATGGATGACTAAATTAAAGACTCCAGTGACAAAGAATAAATGCTTATAACACAAGTTCACTACCTTTCCAGGGCTCTTATCTGGGAGTTTCTAGAGGGGCACACCATTTTTCCTATATAAAGATCAGCTATCTTCAAAGCAAAATGGAGGCATCAGCGAGCTATTAGCTACATCCATGATTCCATAGATTTTATCATCCGTTAACTAAATTTTACTTTAGATATTGCAGTTCAGAAACAAAATGTAACAAATAAAGGGAAATACAAACTTTTATGAAGAAATTTTAATTCTTTGATAATTTTTTATTACAATAGTAATGCCAATTATCATGTACATTTTCTTTAACGTTACAACTCTAAATTCCACGTGTACATACATGCACATAAAATACAATAAAAGAACAAAAAAATATAACTAATAAATCATCATCCCCAATAGCAATCAAGGCACCATACATTCCAAGATGTTGAACAAGAATGCATCCATTTGGTAACAAAATTATCAGAATCAATCCGAATAAATAAACTACAAAAATAGCATTTTTCCTCTATTCGATCTTCAAGAGGTGGGGGGGGGGGGGGGGGGGGGGGCATACTCCGCCACCATCTCATCTTGGCTCTCAGAATACGAATCATCTCATTTTGGTTTACAGAATACAACTTGTCCGAACCCAACAACAATGTGATTCCTTTCATAGCCTGAATCAAATTAAAAATCAATAACACAAAAACATAATAGTTCAGATTAAACAACTATTTAGGAAGTATATAATCTTACCAATAACACTCAAAATATAGAATATGGAAGAAGCGAGAAAACTGAATTATAGAATATTTATGTTTAATGCAAAATTGAAACCAAAAAATTGTACTTAGAATGAAAGATGAAATGATGAAAATGCAAAAAAATTCGGATTGATCCAAAAATAAGATCACCAAATTTGCTGTTTCCTCCTCTCTTCCTCCTCTCCATCCTAATAAGATCACCAAACCTAAATATCAAATATCTCTAATTGTTTGATCCAAAAATAAAAAAATCAAAATTAAAAAAATTACTAGATTATAAAATCTCACCCATCTCGACCCAAGAAGTGATGGTGGGACGGCGGCGGCAGCGGAAGATCAGCGGTGGCGGCGAGAGATCGGCAGCGGCGGCGGTGCGATGGCAGGTTTAGCAATGAGATTGAGAAAGATTTGGAAGGAGGAGGAGGTAGAGAAGGAGAAAGAGAGGATTATGGGAAGTGGGAGGGGAAGGTAAGTCTTAGGATTTTTGGGTTTGGACGTGAGGGTTAGGGAGAGCAAATGTGAGAGAAAGAGGGAGAAGGAAGATAAATATGGGAGAGGATGGTATTTTTGGTATATTTAGTATGCTCACTAGGAAAATCCTCTTTTTTGTAAAGAGTACGTGGGCTCACTAGAAAATCTGGGCTCACTAGGAAGTATGGTGTGCTCCTTTGGAAGCTCCCCTCTTATCTCCATGCCATCCTGATTAAGAGGCAGCAATGGGAGAAAAACTCTTGCCCATACCACATTACTGGCATGTGCAAGAAGTCCTATGGCAACCCGATCGTTACCAATAAAAGAACACCAACATTAAACCTCCAGTTCATTCATCTGTCACCAAAAATGGATTACAGGCACCAAGTCGCCCAAGACGGATCAGAGGCAATAAGTGACAAGGTCTAATGGACGAGTCTACTGGTTAATTTTTGACACACCATATACAAAATTTTAAATTATAAATAAAATTTTTATTTTTCTAATTCAAAATTTTATATATAAAGAGTCAAAAATTAATCCGTATACGCGTCAATTATCATTACTACATGTCCCATCTATAAGCCGCCAAAAACAAACTGCTAGCATCCAAAGCTGAGAAAATGACCGAATGAGAAAAACCTATTTTTCACAACCAACTCGAAAAAATCATAAGCACTTCAAAATTTCAGTGGACTGAAATTAGAAATGAGTGGAAACCATTGTTAGTATAAAAAAAATCTATCAATGAATGCGGAGACATCAACTCTAAATACTCTTTCTATTTCCAAAAGGGGAAGATGGATTTTTGACCCAAAATGGTTTGGTTATTAATTCAATACTTCAGATTCCATGATCCAATATATTAAAGTTTGAAAGGAGAAAAAAGGGAGTGAGTTCTAATTGACTTGTAATTCTTTTTTCATATGAACAATTAAGTTGGATGACCAACTCTTCACGTAGGATCGAGATTCATCTCGGCTGAATCCCATAAATTAATGTATGATAGTTCTATATGATTTTTGTTAATACTTCATGCACTTTACTCGCATAAGATCCTGAATCTTACAATTTATTTTAAGCAACCCAATCTGAATTGTCGATCTCAAACTTAATCTTTGTCTGATATTCAAATTGGCTCGACGATCCTAATCGACCAAATTTGGCACCAACAAATACAATTGGCATTTGTATTTGTTTACATTCATATTCTAGAACCAATTAATGCATTTCTTACTCTTTGTGCAAATTCATATAATGACAGTCAAAAAAAGAAATAGTATGTTATATTCTTAATTGTCCACACAGATCTGACAGTTCAAATAAATAAGGAGTTTCTTGTTCGTTTATTCTACATTTGAGTATTTTCATATTCTCTTATAATTTTCTTATTTCGATATTAGTCCCTTACATCTTCAATTTTGCCACTAGTCTCTTATCATTTCAATTACTCTAATTGGACAATTTTATTTCACAAATTGATATAGGATATTTCATTCTTAAATTGATATAGAAATAGTACTCTAATTTTTTTTTTTTCTTTTTGTCTTTTTTTTTTTTTTTTTTTTTTTTTTTTTTTTTTTTTGATAAAAACTGAATCCAATTTGACATTAAGGCTAATCTAGAGTAGCTTAAAGAAATGGAAGAGCCAATATCAAAATAGTCAAGGGACTAATACCAAAATACAAATATTTTATGGCATTAGCACCGAAAAGACCCAAACACTTTTTAGCTTTTTAAATGTGTACTAATTTCTGTAAGATTTGAAGGTATATTTTTAATTCGTTAGTGTTTCCTTGCGTACAAACGCTGGGAAAACGAAATATTTCATTATGCCAAAAATGGGAAACTTTTGTCGGGAACTTATCGGCACCTCACAGATCTGCAAGCCCCAGGTTCACATTGCACCAGGCAACGGATAGAGAATTTCTAAATGCCCCCTATGTTTTTCTTAATAAGCCCCAAGTCCCAATTTCTCAGTGATATAATTATTATTTTTTTTTAATTTTTCAGTTCACTAAGAAAAATGGGATCGCATCTAGAAATTCCCTAATCGGATATTGACACTCGTAGAACGGTGCAAGTAACCGTTCCAATGACGAAGGCATTAAGCCTATTTCCATTCAAATCCCATACGGAACCAAACAACCTGATTTAAAACCCGACATACGGAGTTCTTTTCCAAAATTGTTCTTAGAGGCTATATAGCATGATACAAGTAGAATTCGCAGAATCGGAAGAGGCTTAATCTCTGGTCTACTGCAGTGGTATTCGCAAAAACCAACTTTAATCCTCCAGAAGATGCCCCACCCTCAGATTCAGTTGCCAAAGTGCTCAAGCAACCACCCAACCCGATCTATTTGGCCTTCCCCTGCCCTAGTAACCTATAAAGACACCTGAGCTTATCAAATTTGTCTTGCAACAACAAACGAACAACAATCTTGCTCCTTGCAGTCCATGCTCACCACCATTAATACCAATATTTATTTTTCACCCCTCGGCCCATAAATCACCCTTGGGAACACCGGCACAGATGCCTTCAGATCATAACCAAAACCAGTCTTGAGCTGCCCATGTCGATCCATTGAACTTGCCTCACTTAGAACGGAGGATGAAGAAACTGAACTGTGTATACAGAGATGTAAAATGTCATATTACTGGAAACCAAAATGCATTAGAGGATTGCCAGTCCATCTGATTCGAGCTGCAGGGCTCAGTCGATGCATGTTATTTACAGTGGATAAAGAAGTAGCTCATAACTAACAGAGGACACGCAAGTCAAGCTGCTTCGACCCAGTTCCTTAGTTTTAGTTCCCACATTCCTTCACAAATAACACCATAAGACATACCTACAACCTCAAAGCACAACTGTACAACTGAAAGTCAAATGACCCGTTCTACTGCCTTCAGAGTTTAGCTCTTGGTTGCCGCTTCGAATACTCAATAGGCATGGTCAGGGAAAGCGACCTCAGCAGCACGGTGATGAGCTTGGACCGCACATGCACAGTGCACAGAAGTCAGGCTGAGACAGCCACTGATGATAAGTGAATGCCTCCCAGGGCACGTGTGGAGCGCAGGGAACGAGTCACACACAGCCTGAACAGCATTAGGGGTCAAGGCAGTGCACTGGCTGATGTTGAGGTTCATCAGCCCCTCTTTGTCATTGTCCCTGCTACTGCTCTGCTGCATTGAATCCCACAAGCCATGCTTGCTCCTCACTCGGCTGTTTGCGGCCAGGGAATACATTGCCCTATCGGTTATGTTCTGGCAGTAATACAAGCCTAAGGATCTCAAGTGTAGGCAGCCATTTGCCAGAGCAATCACACTCTCATCTGCAATAACCAAAAAGAGATTTGAAGTTTCACGAACTCAGATTGGGTGAATTTGTAGAAGAAATTTTAGTAAAGTGATGCAATAGACAGCCTGGTGGAAAATCACTATTCGAATGTGATCTTTCAAAGAAGACTATGAACGGACCTGTCTTCAGGAGCTTTGCATGATGGCTTGCTAATCTCCATGAGGTATTACAAGAAATAATTATTGCATATCAAGAATAAGCACAAACATTTTGGGGATAAGACAAGACATTGGAGCTTCACAAACTCCTATCATTCAAATCCTCCATGATATGAGCAGAAAGTGGGCTCATCAAAAGGTTAAATCTCGATTTTCTTAAATAAGGGCTATACTGATCAAGGTGCCTCAAACAGGAACAATAAGGGCTTTAGTGTCTTCAAAGCTATATACCACCACACCAGGTAAATAGACCTCTGCACCTATAGAGGACCTCAACGACACTAACATGCACTAATATCTGGTGCAACACTATCCTAGAATATCGTAAGGCTTACTGTTTGCAGACAGCACAAGTACCATCTCTGACATGGAAACAAGGTGTTCAACCAGGCAACCTACAGAAACCTAGACACCAGGGCACAGCTACAGCAGTATATGTTTGTGCAAGTATAGAAGTGATTTGATATGCTTTGGGATATTCTTCAGGGTTACTTAGAGAAATACAACCAAAAACTCTCACATTTTAGATGCATACCCCCAAATTCAATACATGTCAACTTAAACCCCAAAACATTTGAGATAATTATAATACCCTTTATATTAGTGCGACTTTATGCCCCTCTGATTCATGCAAAGCGACTTTATGCCCCTCTCCCTTTAATGATCCCCAAAATATCCTAACCCACCATTTTTTCTCTTCCTAATTTCTTCTCTTCAAACTAGCGCTAACCCCCCCAACCCAACCTCCTCACTACTAGTGCTACTACTCACCTTTCATCACTTTCAATCTTCAAATTTACAAAATAGGATAAAATAGAAGAACTCATCCCTCAAGATTGCGAGATATCATGCGATCCCAACTAAAATCTAAACAAGAACCCAGGTTTAAACTCTCAATATCGGTATCGATTAATAGTTTTTTGGGTCAGAATTAGTAATATCGGCCATACCATACTGGCAATATTGGATGTTTCAGCAAAATATCGGAGATATTGGTACCAATGTTACAAGGCCTATTTCGTATGACATACCTAAAATTCTGATTCGACATTTCTGATGAGTATCGGAATCAACCAATACTTAAAACCTCTTACAAACATATGGTGAATATATAAAGAAAAAGATTCAATCACTCGTAGGTATAAACAAGGATGAAGTCAGCTTCTTCCTCCTGTTGTGAGATTGCTGATGCAGCTGAGTCATTCTGTCTCCAAGTGTCATTACTGCTGTTGCTGCTCTCTCTTGAAACCCACAAGAAATTTTATCTCAAAGTCTAAAATGAAAAAAGATCTGTTTATACTCATCCAAAGAATGGACTGCAAGAGAGTGATTAGTAATAGTGTCATTTATGTGTTGTCTAAGTTTGAGACCCAAAAGTAAACTCATTAAGGCAAACAAATGAGAGCCGTTGTTGTGTTGGCAGGGCGAGAGAAGAAGCAGACTTGGTTTTTCTTAGGCAACAGAATATTTCAGCGATCAAGGGGAATAATTAGCTCATCTAACAGAATATCAGCAGATTTGACAGATGATGGTGTTTTAATTACCTCCTGAACGAGCTGAAGGGTGAATTGACATATATGAAGAATTGGAAGCTAAATTTCTTAAATGGGAGGTTTGAGGAGGTATCTCCAAACTCTTATGCTTCTTGATGTTGGCTTTTTAAGTTAAATAAGGAAAAAGGATTAAAGACTGGGCAATAAATATAGAAGTCTATTTAACTTTAAAAAGACATGACACTTTGTTTTATGTGTATATGTAAGTAAATATAGAGTGGGGTGGGAGGGAATTTTACTGCAATCTGAGTACAAGATCATCTAAATGTCAGGTAACAGACATGGCATTTTCAGTTTAGGGGTTTCACATTTTCAAATTTGGCATGAGGGTATCAGCATCTTGAATACATTTGAGTGATGGTATCCACATGTTTGAATACTATCCACAGTAGGATGCATGCACACGTCCACACTCACTCACACCAGATATGATTCAACCAATACATTTAGCACCAAATTACATGATTTCTCTTTTTGATCTATTACCAATGAATATGACTAACTATACAGGATACCATTCTCTGAGATATCAACACTAATTATAATCAGCGACCTTGAGCTCATATAAAGGAAAGTAAAACATACAAAAACATTTTGTCATACGACACTAGCTGGACCATACTACTGAGAACAAAGACACGGAAAAAACACGACATAGACATGGGACACAATGCCAACGTGCAATTCTCTAAAAAACAGGACACAGGGACATGGCATGGTGATATTCAAATATGCATATACATAGATCCATTGACACGTCCATCAATCCAAACCATTCATTTCTAATAATAACATGCTATGTTTACGTGTAGGCTAAAAACTATAATCTACATTGCATTATGATTTTTCAAAAGGAATAAGAGTTGAGTTTTTACTTCCTATAAGATAGCTCAACGCAATTTACTTCTTATAGAAGCAAACCTAAACTCACTATTTCATACAAGACAACAACACAATTCAATATTTTAAGAGTCTTTATCCACTAAGTTATAACCTCTGAATTTAAAATATAAAAATAAACAAAAAATCTCAATCACATAAATCAAACAAAGTAAATAGATACAGTGCAAATGTCCAACAAGTGCCTGAGAACTTCCCAAAATTTTTAAACTAAGTTGTAAAATGAAACATGAGTTAGAAAAACCAAGTACCCATCATGAAGAAGGAAACACAAATAGAACAGATGAAACTGTAGAACACGACATAAGAGAAACCGATAGCACTCCACATTCAGTAAAAGGGTGTAAAGAACTACTAAAGGCCCACTCTATATGCTTTGCCACTAGACTACAGTTAGGAGAATCTGTTGTGCATATATAAATAAAAATCGAGCACACAACAATCTATATTTAATTTAGAATGCATAAAAATTCTTTTTCATTTTTTATGGAATAATCTGACATGAATCAGAAAAGACATATAGAAAAACACCAACTGTTATTAGCTTTCGAAAGAATACCTGTGATAAGGATGCAGCCACACAAATCCAACGCTCTCAGATCAGGACATCCGAATGCCAAACTGATTACTCCTTTATCACTCACACCCTCACACCAACCCAGATTTAATGTTTGCAACCGATTGCAATTACTTGCCATAGCCTACATATATAGAAGGTGAATATGCAGTTTCCCCACATGCAACAGAAAATAAAACTGAAACCTAGAGATATTCTTGCCTGCAAGGCTCTATCAGACGCAGCACGCACACATCCACAAAGATTCAGGTTTTTCAGGTTCCTGCAGAAACCAGTCAAATAAGCAAGAGCAGAATCACTGAAGGTCGAGCAACCACTGATATTAAGTTTGGTAAGGCAAGGGCATCCATTAGCAAGGGCATATAATGAACGATCACTAAGCCTAAGGCTCTTGCTTAGGTCCAATTCTCGCAAATCATGACAGTAATTTGCAATGGCTTCCACACCATTATCGTCAAGCTGAGGTTTGCTCTGACGTAAAGACAGAGCCTGAAGCTTTGTAAACTTTGGAGCCAACGATATAACGAGATTGTTCATGTTATCCTTGCACCTGCAGGGAAAGGTATCTTAGAGGACCAGACCAATTACCAATAAAAGGAGAATCATAAGATGTCCTGATGTTAAAAAGCATAAATCACAAGATCATAACAAAAAGCTAGAAGCAATAAGGAGCATCAAAAAACCTTTTACATTTGTCTCACTGGAAAATAATTTATGTAATAAGTATGCAGGCTCTGCCAATGAACAAGAACCTAAACCGACGGTGCTTTCTCGGTCCCACCTTCTTTCTATTTGTTGATGGGACATTTCCACGAGATTCTATTAAAAAAGAGCTCACTCAACAGTCTTGCAACTGCCTTTACTGGTCGAAAGAATCCCTGTTGCCCTTCTTCTCTTTGTCCAATCACTCCCTTTGAGAAAGCCCCAGAGCTCCTTTTCTTGCGAAAAGCAGGGGATTTGATAACCCAGTATTCTTCCTCGTCATGGACAAAATCGGAATAGGTTATTCATTTTGTTAAACTCCAGCTAAACAAGGGCCACAAATTTGTTATTAAAATATTTTTATTTTGTTTTTCATACACATCATGCAGCCAACCCCTTCGTGAAGTGGCTGGGAGGTTGGAGGGGGTGGGAGACGGAATAAGTGAGCACCCATGGGCTTCTTAATTTTGTCTATTATTATATAAGTTCATGCACTGCATTCCTGCTTAGTTAATCCATTAGCCTTGCAAATGCACATATAGGCAAAGTGCGTTTATGAAGAAAATATAATGATATGTCAAAGAATAAACAATAACAGAGTTAAAGAAGGGATGCTGATTGACTGAACAAGATGGCAAACAGAACATGCATATCGCCTGAACTTAAGCAGGTATGAACTGTCCCATAGGTTTTCTCTGACACTACCGAAATATCACACTTCATAAGAGTTCTTTTGGTAGACAATCAGATTACAACTTCAAACACTTAAGAGGCTAAACAATAGAACTATTTAAGATCTTTTATGCAAGTAAGCACGACCAGATGATTTGACAAACAGAAAGCTGAAAAAAAAGGTATCTTACCAGCAAGAAAAGACATGGCTTGTACAATTACTACACAATAAATTGACTGATGTTCAAGTAAAGGGAAAATTATAAAATCAGGACAAACAATAGGCCTGTCAGTGGCAGCGATAAACAGTAGTAATGAAAGATGCCCATTCCTCAGACATCCCAACAAGTGGCCAAGCTAAGAGAACAACTACAACAGAAGTTATCATGGGCCATGACTAGAAGTTATCATGGGCCATGACTGTAGATATATTCAGTAAATCACAATCCACAATTCCATAAAGATGGAAAAAGTTAAAAGCATATAAGACTGATGTCAATGTTAAAAAGGGCAACCCAGTGACCATGGTTCTAAATATTAGATAGCAGGATCATATCGAAGTGTTCTTTTCATATTGGATAGCAGATATCGTACAATATGTAAGGGATGCAAGCTCATATTGAACGTTCATATCAACCATTATATATACACGTCAAATATGTAAATTTGATCCTTTAGAGGTGGTTTACTTTCATCTATCTAACTACTGCTAGATAACATATATATACATATATTCAAGCATAATAAAATAAAATAAACCATAGAATATATTCAACTAAAGTTGAAGTCATAAATTATAAAAATAATTGAGATTCATACAAGATGATATGATAAAACACGATGATGATACTAGGTAAAGAAGATCGGTTGCAATAATACTAACCATAAGAATGACAATAATAGTAACAACAATAACAGTGCCTGAGCAAGAAAAGGTGCAAAAAGAGAAGTAAGAAATGAATAGAATTTTGGAGAAGGGTTTAGTCTTGAGTAGTACTTAACTAAGTTCTATAATGCATATCTCTAACATTTGTAACTCTTTGTATACTATGGAGATTCTGGATCTCAAGTTTTCATAGAAACAATTTAAAAATCAGTTTGATTTAAAAAGAGGTAAAAAAACTTGGATTTTCCCTTATACATCGGACTATATATCAGAGGATATTGCTATGCATATAAAACTATATGAATCCTTCGACGAACCCCAAGAAATGATTATATTGGGAGATATATTGACCGTATAGGGGATATTTAAGACAATGCCAGTGATGCTATCACATTGCAAGGTCTAGAGAGGGTTTGATTAACGCAGCCTTACATCTAGTTCGCAAAGAGCCTCTTTCGAGGGATGGAACCCATAACTCCAAGGTTGCAATGGAATAACCTTATCATTACTCCAAGGCACCTGTAAGACTGATGTTTATGTTATATTACAGAAATTACATCCTAAGTACATTTTAAAATACAAACTTAAAAGAAAATTGAGTGTGAACAACTCAAACAACACATATGCTATAAAAAAAATTAACTACAAGTTAGCAAGAAGATAAAATGCAAACTGAAACATTAAACAAAAAATGATGAGCTTCAAACATCTAATATGTATTAGAAATAGGGAAAAATAAATAAATAAAAGAAACAGGAAATTGAAGATTTATGCACAGAGTATCAAACCAAATATATTAAAGGACATAATATGATTCCCTAATTCCTCCATGTCTTCATGGTTATGAATGTTATCTTCTATTGAATACAGAGGTTACACAAGGATTGCTGCAGTACGCCTTGTAGCTGGCATGGAGTAGGAATCATAAATTAGGAATCCTTTTCTTCACAAGAGGACGTATAACCTCTAAGAAAACTAGGAACATATTCTCCTTCATTGCTCATACATTATTCTACAGAAAAATATCCTCAAGACAACATTATAAATTTGCATAACATACTTTAGTAATCTCCCGTTAGCAGAAACTGTATAGTTATTGTGAAAGATGAAATACCATGACAAACAGAGGCGTGCCAACCCCGCGCAAATAGCATCTCTCCACCCAGTACAGACCCCGGATGCAACTATGACGGTCCGATCATCCCCGAGTACGATTCTCAACAGGAGCTCCATGGGAAGGTCCTTCCATCCATTCAAGGAGACTCCTTCCATTTGTCCCCTGTCATCAGCAACCACGAGGTTACTAAACCAAAAATCTAAATTCCCCAATACAGGTCTCCCTCCAACCACCTCAATTAGCTTAAGCTCCTAAAACAAGCAGAAAAAGCAACCAAATCTGACTCACAAGCTTGGACCTTTATTTCTAAATTGGCAGCTTTAGATAAATAGATTAAAACCTGCATCGAAACCAGGTCGAGAAAGGGCAAACCAAAGAAACCAGATACAACTTTCAGGATGACGAAACTAATTCAATCACCAACATTAAAAATCCTAATTTTAAGACATTCCCAGTCAAATTTCGACCTAGAGATTGTTATAAAGTGCGAACATCAGGAAAGTATCAGATTTCAAAGAAAAACGACGACAAAATGACTTGGAAGCAGCATAAATTAAAGAAAAATGTAATCTTCTTCAAACAAACAACAAATTTGAAATTACACGGACCAAGCAAGCGAGAGATCACCTGCTCACGACGAATCGAGGGAGAGGTCAAAAAGCCCCTATTTCTAGGGTTTCCATAAGGGAAATTTAACGAATTGAAAAGAAAAAGAGACGAGGTTCAGGCCCTCCAGAGTTTCACGAGCTATCGGGAGCCTGCCCTCCGATTTGTGTGTGGGAGCAGTTTATAAAAGCAAAAGCGATGCCTACGGTTCTCGAAGCTAGGGGGGAGGGGTGAAGAAACGAGCAGCGAGACGCGTGTCGGGCGTCGGGCGTACTCATATCTGCAGGCGTTAGAGGCCGCTGGGGCCCACTGTAATGGAAAGATGGGACAGTTTATCTCCTCGGGGAATTTCCAAAGGAGCACACCTTTTCTTTTTTTCCCAATGACTTTTCTGGTGAGCCAAAAGAGAGAATTTTTCTTAGTGAGCACATTTAAAATTTCAAAAACTATTCTTTTCTATTTTTATCGGTGACAACACTCTCTCTCTCGTGCCAAGCTCTCATCTTTAGCAATGGTGAATTCTTCAATGACGACTCCGCTGCTGAAGGATGAGCTCGACATCGTGATCCCAACGATCCGCAACCTAAACTTCCTTGAGATGTGGAGGCCCTTCTTCGAGCCCTGCCACCTAATCATCGTTCAGGACGGCGACCCATCGAAAACCATCACCGTCCCCGACAGCTTCGACTACGAGCCCTACAACCGCAACAATATCAACAAGATCCTCGGCTCCAAGGCCTCCTGCATCTCCTTCAAGGACTCCGCCGCCACTGCTTCATCTTCAGCAAGTTCCAGACTTATAGTTTGGATCCTTTATGGTGGATCAGGGCTTACAGTCCCGGATCCACCTTATTGGATCCGGACTAGACATCCCGAATCCACCTTATCGCTCTTCATTTTGACGTCGCTCTGTTTCCGACCGCCGCCGTTCTCCATTTGGCTTCTTACGATGTTGGCTTCCTAATGAGCTGTTATGTCCTGTGCACTGAACGCTAGCCTGGCTATCAAATGAAGTAAAACTCAACAAGTTCAAAGTATTTCATTGCATAGAGGATTGGAAGAGGACCATCTAATTCGGAACATGAACAACTAAGTCTAAAAATATCCTAACTCCCAAGTACATGCAGGGATGCAAATAGCTAAAAGTTTTCAATCCTCTTGTTAGTGCAACTACTCAATGCAATATCAAAAGTGATCCGGCCTACACAGCCCGGATCACCTTTGGGTGATCCGGGCTGTGTAGCCCGGATCAAGGAGGTAGAGACTCTGCCTTCTGATCTGGGTTTACAGTTCCGAATCACCCCTAGGTTTACAGATCTACCAACAAAATAATTTTGATATTCTTTTTTGGATTAACTGATGAAATAGAATACTTTAGTTAAATTTAGACTTTAATTTTCGAGATAATTTTAACAAAATAGAGTAAAAAATCAAGAGAAGAATTGGGTTTAGTTGGCGAATAGGATTTTCCCTCTTTGCTCTGCTTTGGGCATGGGAAAGCTTGCTGAGGATGGGAGGGTGAAGGAGGGGCATTTTTGTTCATAAAATTTAATGGCAAAATAGCAAATATGGAAAAAGTTTTAAGTGGGCTCACTAGGAAAAAAAAGTGTGCCCCTCTAGAAACTCCCATAGATCCGCATTTGTCGGAACTCAAGGCCGCAAACTAGAAAAATAAAATAAAAGAAAGAAATGAAAGAACTAGGGGTGGCACTCGAGGCGTGTCCATTCGGCTTGGTACGGATATGTTGTGGGCACGTCTTGTCTTGTTTTTAGAATGTGATGTTCGAGCATCGTGCTTCACCGGCATAACCCATCGAGCACGTGTCATGTCTGGACGTGCCAAATGCTTTTTTTTATGTTTTTAAAATATTAATTTGATTATTAAGTTAGTTTAATAAAATAGTTAGTTTAATTTAATTAGATCTAAAAAAGAAAAAAAATATAGTAAAAACAAAATCTTATTATATTAAATCTTATTACATTAACAAAATTACTCTATAAATTTTTTTAGAAATCATACAAAATCTGAAGAGAAGGAAGATGACCCTAGGCATCACTCTCACTTGTTTTTAGTATTTTTTTCAAGAGATTTATGAGTTCTAAAAAAAAATTATATGAAAAAAATATACAAACGTAGAAATTAGAATTCAAAAAAAAAAAAAAAATACAAAAGTCTTCAATTTTCATTTATCCTCTGATGAGTTCTTTTATTCTATTTTGTTATATAGTTTTTGTTACCTTTTTTCTTCGTTGAGCCAGTCGTTTAAGCAAATACATATGTTCAATGTGTTTGCTGCTATTGAGCTTCTTCACTCCGTTAGCACTTTACCACCTGTACTAAAATCAGACTTCGATGCTATTGTAGACACCGGAGGGTTAGTAGATCACGGACCATATTGGAAAATACAGGATATGTTTTTTCTGTACATTTCTACCAGGCTAAAATATCAAAGTCTTTACAACGTTTACGGGAAAAGTCATCTTCATAATTGGTCATTTCTAAATAATAATGAAATTCATTAAAAGAAGTATTAGATTGCTTATGTTTTTTCGGTGAAATACAGATGACATTATTGAATTTCGGGGTTCTTTAGCAGTTGGTTCTTTTATAATTTGTGATTTATCACCACATATTTTCATATATATGGTACATAATATCTAAACAAGTTTTAATATCATTAACTAAATTCTTAGTATTATCTGAATAAATACATATTTTTATAAAATAAATCTATTAAAATTTCAAGTCTAACTTAAAATTGGGTTTCGGGCTTCTTTAGCAGTTGGTTCCTTTGTAGTTTGTGATTTATCACCATACATATTTTCATATATATAGTACATAATATCTAAACAAGTTTTTATATCATTAACTAACTTCTTAGTATTATCTGAATAAACATATATTTTTATAAAATAAATTTATTAAAATTTCAAATCTATCTAACTTACAATATGTATCTACAACAGTTGCAAAATACAGTATGGAAAATTTCTAAAATATTTATTAAATTTAGTTTCCATATATTGAACAATATCTTCAAGTATTGGGTTATTCTTACTTTCATTAAAAACTAAACTAATTTCCATGGCTTGAAACTTGATTAAATATAGAGGAATTTATTTGGAAAAATTTTGTTTTTTGAAATTTTTGAGAAAGTTGAAGATTGAGAAGAGTGTTCGCCGCAAAAGTTTCTTTGCTTCCTCCCATTGAATACAGCTTAGATTACAATGAAAGTGAACAAGATGAAAAAGAGAACAAACGAGAGGATTTTATTTTTCAATCTCTCTCTTTTACAATATATCGTGGGATCTGTGGCGATGGGATCTGTCAAGCAGCTCCTTTGGACGATCAGTACGTCAAACTCTTCTCTCTTGAAGATATCGGCCGACTGTAGACGATCTTTTCTGGTCTTTCCCGAACTCAAGGCTCTGTGCGTAAGTTGAATTCTCTAAGATGCCGAAAAAAAGATGATCAACAAAGGCTTCAAGGCTCTCTCGCGTACTTGAATTGCCAAAGGATCGATAGAAGACTTCAGATGCCAAAAAGAAGACCAAAAAGAGGACCCCTAGGGTTTCACCGAGAAGGTATTTATAGCCCCAGGTTAATGCAAGAGTTTCTATCTAAATAGAATTTGCATTCATCAAGGATTCCAATCAAAATTGATTTAAATATCTTGATTTAGAGTTCTGATTGGACTTAATTTGGGTGTCTAGATAAGCCCAAATCATAATCTCAATCAATTTGAGATTCTGGTTATCTGCTCACGCGGAGCTTTAATCGCATCAAAATGCGGCGCTAAATAATCAGAATACAAAGCTAACGCGGAGCTATTGGTCATCTCCGCGTTTTACTCAACGCGAGGCTAAAAATAGCCAGACGCGGAACTACTGAGTTATCTCCGCGTTCTGTTGTGGAAAATCCTTTTAACTTAGAAATTTTCACTGCCAACAGAACCCCCTCTAAAGTTTTCAAAATGGCTTAGAACTTAGCAAATTTTGAAATACTTTGGATCTTCAAATTAGAAACGTGGAGTTAAAATACCAAGTTTACCTCGCGTTTTGCTCGCTTACGCGGAGCTAATCAGCTTCACTTCATTTTCAGTGAAATGAGTAATTATTTCATTAATTACTCTGGATTTCTGCGCCGAATACCAAGAGGCGGAAATCCTGTTTAAATAGAGCTCCTGGCTCATCTTCCTCTTCATTCAAAGAGTTTGAAGAATTCAAAGCTCCTGCAACCGAGTGAGTGATGTCAACGAGCGATCTTCAATTGCTCCCCGTTTAACTCTACATAGATTTTTATTATTAGGATGTCTCTCCAGAAGAGTTTGGCTTTATGCACGTTGGCCGGCGTTAATGGCAGCGGCCGTGGGAATAGACGCAGTGGCAAACCAGTCAATGCAGCGTCTCTTGAAGGTAAAAACCTTGACTTTTGATCTTCTAAGAACCATTTCGGGATGTTTTGGCTCGGTTTAAATCGGCCAATTGTTTGCTTCACCGGCGAGATCGCTGTTCTCCAGCCGTAAGGCTTGAAGGAGAAGGAGAAGTCAGAGAGGAACTCTGATATTTCTCTACGCGAAGTTATCGCGTCATCCTTGCACTTGAAACGCGAGGCTATCTTAATTAGCAGTCGCGTTTTAATCGCGAGGCTATTTTGACTAGCAGTCGCGTTTAAATCGCGAGGCTATTTTGACTAGCAGTCGCGTTTAAATCGCGAGGCTATTTTGACTAGCAGTCGCATTTAAATCGCGAGGCTATTAAAGGGAAGGAAAAGGTAGAGAGAAACTCTGTTACGCGAAGTTATCGCGTCATCCTCTGCGTTTTAAAACGCGAGGCTATTTCAATCAGTGGTACACAAAGTTAGCTTAGCTCCACGTTCTTATACTTAGAAGATTTTTCCAAATTTTGTCGAACTTCTGATTCTTCTTTTGCAGTGAACCAGATTCAGTCTGATGACTCGCTGATATCTTTAGCTAGCGTGGAGTGTAGCTTTTCCCTGATATATCTTCAAAAGCTGGTCGTGCACCCATCTTCATCAGTAAAAGTAACTCTAAGGAAGCAAGAAACATATACCTTTCAGTTTTCAAGCCTCTGGCTCCTTTTGAAGGAGTTACAAGAACTCTGCGGCAGCCCATTAAGTTTTCTTGAGGATCATTTCTGTTAGATGATCATGTAAGGGCTTGCAGCACTTCAAATTCAACTTGTGCTTCATTTCAGATGGTAGATCATAGTTGACATTTGCAGCGGAGATCTCTTGTATTTGAATCCTGGAATTAAACTTCAGCACCCCGCGGAGGAATCTCGCCGTAAGGTTATTGATTAGTCGATGAATATGTAGAAGTTTTTGGGAGAGCTATAACTCCCTCTTCTTTTGTAATCTTTTCCTTTATGAATAAAGGCAAATTATTTTCCTCTCTATCTATCGGCTTCAAGAATCTTGCTTGCTCAACAAATAGATGGTTTATAATTTTGGTAAAATAATCTAAGGCTCAATTGCGTAACTTAGATTAATACCAAGATGATCGGATAAAAATCATTTTAACTTAGATGGAAGTGCCTAATTGCAACTTGCCAGAAATCCAAGTTCTTCATAGGAACATGAAGCTAAAATGCCAAGTTATCCCCGCGTTTCGCGAAGTTGCACAGAGTTAATAACTTCGCGTTTTCCATCATCACGCGAGGCTAATAGCTCCGCATTTCTGGAGAGTAACCAATCAGTCATTTTCTCCGAAATTCGCACCGAACTCCAAGAGGCGGTTTCCTTCATTTAAATGACATCTCTATTTCTTTTCTTCTCACTTCACTTGAGAATTTTCCAGAAACCCTAGAGATTCAGGCGATCAGAGCTCAGACGACCCGAGCGTTCTCCGACCGATTTTCTCCCAATTTACCGTCGATTTTCCTCAACTTTTTTTTTTGAGAAATGGGGCCCAAGACTCGTGCTATTTCTCGTGCAGCTCCATCGTCGGCGACTGGCGCAAGCAGTGGTGGCAGCGGCCATGGCAGCGACGCGCCAGCCCACTCTTCGCCTATTGGGGGTAAGAATCTCTCTATCGAGACTCTTTAGAACGTTTTTAGAGTGATTTGGCTTGACTCCAACTGATCGATCACTTCTTTCATCGGCGAGATCGCCATACTCCGGCCGCAAGGCTTGGAGAAGAAGAAAAGCCTCTGGCTTTCTTCTTACGCGAAGCTATCGCGTCATCCTCGCGTTTTGAAGCGCATGGCTATTTTAAGTAGCAGTCGCGTTGAAACGCGAGGCTTTTTTAAGTAGCAGTCGCGTTGAAACGCGAGGCTCTTTTGAGTAGCAGTCGCGTTGAAACGCGAGGCTCTTTTAAGTAGTAGTCGCGTTGAAACGCGAGGTTCCTTTTGACTTCTGCGCGGTCTAATTTTTAGCTTCGCGCGGATTTACTTTTAGCTTCGCGCGGTCTAATATTTAGCTTCACGCGTCCATACTTAGAAATTTTTTTCTGTTTTGTAGAAACTTCTCTAACTCTGGTGCTTTTCTTTTGCAGTAGGGTATTCGGCGGAAGCTCTTCCCCATAAGAATTATTTTGGCTTTGCTGGTGGTTCTGATCCATCAGCCCAATTTCGCTTCACCACCATTCTGGCTGCATATAACCCTAACTTGAGAGACTGTAGGGAGAAATTGATCAAATATTATCCTACTACTGCACCCGAGATTATCACTGACGCAGCCTTTGAAGATGTGAACAGAGATGCACTAGAGAAGCCCGCATTTCTCTTTGGGGACCAGCTGGGGCAATCAGACGCGATCCTATCTGAAGAGGACTGCATGTGGCTATATAATTCTGGCGAAGCTTTACTGTTTTTGCCTGGAATGGATCGTAGGTATCCCCTGATCTATCTTTAGAGGTTAGCGATGCCTCGGGAGTTAAAGTGGGGACTAACTCAAGAGCAAGATGGCGTCCCAACGGGCAAATTTGGTGCACAAGGGGTTTTTTAAGACGGTTCCCCCAGAAGCATTACTGGTTTGCTTACAGGCCGTTTTGGTAAGGAGCTCCCAGTATGAGAAGTTTCCATCCGCGCAGGAACTTTCTTAAGTGAGTTCCTGGCGAAAGAAGGCCAATACCCTGCTAGCGACTTTAGGATGCCTGGCTGGGTTTACTCTTCTGGTAACATGTGGTGGGTCCGCCTTGTTCAGTACATGTTGGATTCTCATGAACCCATTTTGAAGGAGATTGGTCTGTACAAGGCCATCAGAAACGTTCAATTCGGGTTCCCTCAGAGTGCCTATCATTTCTTCTGCTTTCTTGAGATGTATAACCCCAAGACCTGTACTCTTTTTATACCAGTGGGTGAGCTAGGGTTTGCTCTCCACGAGATATTTGAAGTTTCTGGATTCTCAATGGGCGAAGTCCCCTACGAGGAATACATCCCCACTACCGAGGAGCTGAACATACTATTGGCGAAGGACGAGCGCATCTATGCCACATACTGGGAGATGATGTGTCATTACCGCATCTGTGCTGACTTAGCAGGTGTGCGTAATCAAGGTATCGGCCACAAGAAATGGGCTGATTACCTCTTCGCCAATTTGAATTCTAAGGATAGTTCAACGACTGTCCATGGCTATACTCCTGTCTACATCACAGAGATTGAGCACCGCATTGCCAAGACCCGGCTATCGTTTTATACCACTGATTCCAATGAAGGTGGATTCGGTCCTGGTATCTCTTTCAAGAGTTACCATTATCAGGCTCAGTCCCTAGTGTCCAACAAAGGCCTTATTGCTGGATTCTTGATGCTGTGGCTGAAGAGATGTGTCGTGCCATCGTTGCCAAAAGAAGCAATTGCAATGACTGTGGTATATCCAACAGTCCTCCTCGCATACGGCCGACCTTTCAGACTTCTTCCCGCCATGGTGTGCAATCTACAGCATGGACTTCGAACACTCTGCAATGACTTTATCCCTACCAATAAGGGCAAAGGAAAAGGGAAAGGCAAGTCAAAGGAGATCGCTCAAGTGAAGACTCCGAACCCTAGGGTGGAGCTTCCTTACACTTATCTGATGGCATGGCTCGTAATGCACTGCCCTTCTCTGATGAGTGATGCTTCACGCCGCTCAGGTGATAAGTGTTACCTTGTGGAATTATGCGAGCATTCCTCATGGAAGCAATACTACATGTCCTAAATTCGTAAGACTCTCCGGTAACACCAGAACTATGAGATTTTCAGGTGCTTCCACGACTTTTCTGGTGGAGGATATGGATTGAAATTGAAGAATATTGCAGGAGCAAACAATTTTACTGCCTTATCCTCAGGAGCATTCTGGTGGCTTCTCAATATCCGGCCCGGACATCTGGTGTATCGCCACGACAACAAATGTCTTATCGAACCGTACATCCCGAGTCGCTTTGCTCACCAATTTGGATATTCCCAACTCTATGTGGGTAATCCAAGCAGGAGTTTTGCCTATGAGGGAAATTTGTACGAGGGTGCCCGCGGCTGGTTTCATTTCGCAGCTGGCGGGACCGGAGCTGAATTCACCCTGCCCCAGAAGTTGCCAGAACTGGCTACGACTCTTAGTTTTTGCACATGGTATAGCATTGCAAATGCTGACGTGCCTCACTTCTCCATCAACCGAAGCTGTTGCAAGGAGATTGAGGCTTTCTACATTAGCCGCCAGGGTGCTTCAAGAGTAAGGATAAAAGGAATGGAGGAATTCCTTGGCGCCGCGGCTGAACCGTCAGACGTCAGCGAGTCTGACGATGATGATGATAATAATAATGATGACAACCCTGATGTTGGAGGTGCTCCCCAACCTGTTGCCACTCATCTCCGGAGTCCGATCCTCAAACGCCGTGGTGTCCCAAAGAAAGGGCCTGCTAAAAAGAAGAAGAAGTTGGCTCTGGGAACTTTAGTAGCCCCCAAGAAGCGGCTGCCAAGTTTGTTTCAGATCTGTTGGCTTCAACTTTGCCTCCAGCGCCGGCAGAGGAGGGTGGACCTGCGGGAGCTCCAAGTGCTTCTGAGGTCCTAGTTCTTCCGGCCATAGCACCTGTCGAACACCCTGCGGCGCAACCACTGGGTAGTGAGACGGGTACTCTGTTGGAGATGACAACGGCTCCCTCTTCAAGCCCAACAACTGGACTTGTTTCTCTAGGTATGGCTTTTAATATTCTGTCTTTTATCTATTATTTTACTGTAACACCACTTTTCTTATCTCCTGAAATGCAGGTGGTCAGCTCCTCTCGCCAATGCATTCAACTACCCAGGTGGAGTCTAATGACAGGGTGGACTATTCGGGCGCTACCGGCTCGGTGGGTGGCTTAGGTAGCTCCGCAAGTGAACTTGACGCTGATTATTTCACGCCAACTACATGCCCAGTTCCTTCATCAATTCCACCCATTGACGAACTAGGAAGTGATGAGAGAACAGAAGTTGTCATTGCAGCTGCTGCTAAAGAGGTTACACCGTCTCCAAGTATGCCATCTCCAACACCACCGGTCTGCTCCACTGAGACCTTTCCAGTGGTCTTCGATGCACCTTCTGCTCCTCAAACAGCAATATCAACTCCTTCTATCATAATGACTGTTGAGACACCTGTAATTTTTCCAGCTCCAAATCTTCCAGCAGGGGATGAGGATAATTTGAAGTTCTCGTTCGAAGCTACTTCCGCCACTGGGGGAACTTCTGGTGGAAATACTCCCTCCTCTTCTCCTATCGGTGGCACTTTCCGAGCGATCTGTACTAGCGCCGCTTCTCTTCAGCTTCCCAGCTCTGCCAGATCTGCGTTGGCCTTACTGGCCCTGCATGTTATGAACTTGGTGCAGGGACAGGCTTCTTCTTCTTCAATTCGAGTGGGTACCACTCCTCCTCTGGCGACATCTTCTTTAGCACGTCCTGTTTTAAATACAGGCACAGTGGATCCTTTTGAGGAGCTCTTCAAGTATAGCATTAATGATTTTATGCGGTTACTCAGAAGATGCGTCGAGATGATCTCTGGCGGCATGGATTTCTTCAGTCTCGGCCGTCCGATGTTATCCAGCTATTTGGATAATATTGAAAGAATCGGGGGACAGGACCGAGCAGCTCCCTATCGGGCCCGCTTTAATGCCTTAGAAGAGCAGATGAACACGCTAATCACAGTTCGTCAAGTGGACGTGGAAGCGATCACCGCAATAGAGGTAACGCGGCTTCGGGTGGAATTAACGGCGCGCCGAGAAGAACTGGTACGACAGGAAGAAGCATGGTCCCGGGAGTTGGCAGAGCTTCAGGCTAGTCGGGAGTCCATTCTTAAAAGCTTGGAGACAGTGGACTCTGAAATTGGGGGAAGTCAGGCCGAAATCCTTAGATCCCAGGAGACCATTGCTAAAGCTCGGGTGGTCATAGTAGCCAACGAGCTTAAATTAGGGGAATCCGTTAAGAAGCAGGAAGCGCTGATTCTTCAACGGGGGCAGGTCGAGCATGAGGAGGCAATAAGAAGTCGTGCTATAGAAGACTCTCGTCAACGTCTGACTCAGCAACTTGCCATGAATGATGATGTCTTACTTCAGCAGGCTCAAGACTCCATAGAAGCAAACTGTCGTCATGTGATTGACGAGGCGATGAATAAGCTGAAGCATCTAGGAGATCTATAGTTTTCTTCTATTCTTTTATTCTTCATTCTTTTTGTAATAAGAACTTATAATAAAAGAAAGAATTTTTGTAACTTCATTTTTTTTGTTGATGAAATAAAGATAATCATTCGATTCATTTACCTGCTGGCTACAAAATTTGTTTGCACAACAGATAACTTGTCATCAAAATGATTTTAGTTGTTTAGGTATAATTTTTTTTTTAATCATACTGTCAGAGGTAAGAGTTTAACATGACAGGGTTTATGGGATTTTTAGCAAACCCCCAACTATCAACGGATTTGATTAGTCTTTACCAACTACTGTTTGAGTTGGGCTAGCCATGTTATTCCCCTCAACATGGTGAGTTGTCGAGAATTTCGTTTGGGCTTAAATACCAAACCTTTCCTCTTCTCTTTGCCTTATCGGTTTTGGGTAATTCATACTTTTTATCCCCAGTATGAAGGGGTTGGCAAGAAACTGGTTCTCTTTCCATTGCCTAGTCGGCATTGGGTAATTCATCAGATTTAGGTCAGAGGCGCTCAATTGCGCATGCCTAAGAGAAAGATTGGAGGAGGTTCAAGGCTCTCTCGCGTAACTTGAACTGGGCACACCAATTTTAGGTCAGAGGCGCTCAACTGCGCATGCCTAAGAAAAGACTAGAGGCGGTTCAAACTTTGAGAACCGGACACACCAGGTTTAGGTCAGAGGCGCTCAATTGCGCATGCCTAAGAGAAGACTGGAGGCTGTTCAAACTTGAGAACTGGGCACACAAGGTTTTAGGTCAGAGGTGCTCAATTGCGCATACCTAAGAAAAGACTGGAGGCGGTTCAAACTTTGAGAACCGGACACACCAGGTTTAGGTCAGAGACGCTCAATTGCGTATGCCTAAGAGAAGACTGGAGGCTGTTCAAACTTGAGAACTGGGCACACCAGGTTTTAGGTCAGAGGCACTCAATTGCGCATGCCTAAGAAAAGACTGGAGGCGGTTCAAACTTGAGAACCGGACACACCAGGTTTAGGTCAGAGGCGCTCAATTGCGCATGCCTAAGAGAAAGATTGGAGGCGGTTCAAGGCTCTCTCGCGTAACTTGAACTGGGCACACCAATTTTAGGTCAGAGGCGCTCAACTGCGCATGCCTAAGAAGAAGACTGGAGGCGGTTCAAACTTGAGAACTGGGCACACCAGGATTTAGGTCAGAGGCTCTCAATTGTGCATGCCTAAGAAAAAGATTGGAGGCGGTTCAAGGCTCTCTCGCGTAACTTGAACTGGGCACACCAATTTTAGGTCAGAGGCGCTCAACTGCGCATGCCTAAGAAAAGACTGGAGGCGGTTTAAACTTGAGAACCGGACACACCAGGTTTAGGTCAGAGGTGCTTAATTGCGCATGCCTAAGAGAAGACTGGAGGCTGTTCAAACTTGAGAACTGGGCACACCAAGTTTTAGGTCAGAGGCGCTCAATTGCGCATGCGTAAGAAAAGACTGGAGGCTGTTCAAACTTGAGAACTGGGCACACTAGGTTTTAGGTAAGAGGCGCTCAATTGCGCATGCCTAATAAGAGACTGGAGGCGGTTCAAACTTGAGAACCGGACACACCAGGTTTAGGTCAGAGGTGCTCAATTGCGCATGCCTAAGAGAAAGATTGGAGGCGGTTCAAGGCTCTCTCGCGTAACTTGAACTGGGCACACCAATTTTAGGTCAGAGGCGCTCAACTGCGCATGCCTAAGAAGAAGACTGGAGGCGGTTCAAACTTGAGAACTGGGCACACCAGGTTTTAGCTCAGAGGCGCTCAATTGCGCATGCCTAAGAAAAGACTGGAGGCGGTTCAAACTTGAGAACCGGACACACCAGGTTTAGGTCAGAGGCGCTCAATTGCGCATGCCTAAGAGAAAGATTGGAGGCGGTTCAAGGCTCTCTCGCGTAACTTGAACTGGGCACACCAATTTTAGGTTAAAGGCGCTCAACTGTGCATGCCTAAGAAGAAGACTGGAGGCGGTTCAAACTTGAGAACCGGACACACCAGGTTTAGGTCAGAGGCACTCAACTGCGCATGCCTAAGAAGAAGGAGACGCGTACCTCCAGGGATATTAAGAATAGTATTTCTTCAGAAATTTGCCATTGATCGGCATCATCATCCTGTCGCCATTTTGATTCATTAAGCGATAAGTTCCACTGGAGTATACTGTCTCCACAACAAACGGTCCTTCCCACTTGGGTTCAAATTTACCCTTAGTCTTGTGGGTTAGCACCATTGGCCTTTTAACAACCAGAACCAAATCTCCTTATTTAAAGGTCCTTGGTTTAACGTTCTTATTGAACGTTTGTGAGATTCGGGCTTGATACAACTCAATTTGTTGTTGAGCCCTGAGACGCTTTTCATTCAATGCCTCTAATTTTTTCAATCTTTGTTGATGGCGCTCTTCTATCGTCATCTTTGTGGCTAAAGCCACTCTTAATGATGGTATCTAGATTTCAAGAGGCAAGACGGTCTCGCTTCCATAGACCAAAGAGAATGGAGTAGATTTTGTAGGGGTACGAACAGTGGTGCGATAAACCCACAGGCACTCTCCTAGCTTTTCATCCCAATTTCGTTTATTGGAAGAGATGAACTTCCGAAGGAGTTTAATAATCGTCTTGTTGAAGGCTTCGGCCAACCCATTAGCTGTGGGGTTATATGGCATTGAAGCAATATCTTTTATTCTGAACTTATTACAGAACCTGGAGAATCCCTGACTGATGAATTGCGGACCATTATCATGAATGATCAGTCAGGGAATGCCAAAACGGTAAATGACATGATGCTTGACGAACTTGATCACATCTGTCGTTTTCACCTCTTTCATGGGCACAGCTTCAGCCCACTTTGAAAAATAATCGGTTATTACAAGAATAAGCCGATGTTCTCTGGATAACGGGGGAGTTATAGGCCCCACAATGTCCATTCCCCATGCCTCAAATGGCCAACTAGCAACTGTATTGTGCAAGTATTCTGGGGGTTGATGAATAAAATTGGCATGCACTTGGCATTCATGGCACCGTTTAGCGTATGTCATTGCTTCCGTAATCATGTTCGGCCAATAGTATCCTAACCTTCTTATGCGGTCTCCAAGTTTTGGACCGGGCTGATGAGCTCCACATACTCCATCATGTGTTTCTCTCAGCACTTCATCTGCTTCTGCTTTTGATATGCAGCGTAGCAGCAGACCATCTCTTGACTTTCTATATAAAGTCTGAAGTTTATGGTCATAATAAAATTTCTGGGCCTTCCTCTTTATCGAGGTGGCTTCCTTTGGATCTTCTGGTAATATCCCATGTAAAGCATAATCCACAAATGGAAATCGCCAATCACGGGGTTCCAAAGTTAAGCCTGCTTGGCATACTTCTTTATTTTGAAAAACAGTATCTGGATGGAGGAGCTCTCTGCTTCCAATGGTGATGCTTTTAGCCTCACCTGGCGGGATCGCCAATGTTGCAGCTAACGCGGCAAGGGCATCTGCATATACATTCTCATTCTAAGATATATGAGAGATGTAAAATTGTTCAAAATATCCAGCTAGTTCAATAGCTAGCTGACGATAGGGGATGAGGGTTTCATGTCTGACTTCATACTCGCCCGTCATCTGATTGACGATGAGTTTAGAGTCTCCATATGCCTCTAAATAATTCACCCCCAGTTGTAGAGCCATTTTCAAGCCGATAATGAGCGCATTGTATTCAGCGACATTATTCGTGCACGGTTCTGTTAATGAGTAACCGTTAGGCAATTTATGTTTGTGTGGGGAGATCAGTATAACCCCCACTCTGGCAGCAGCATCAAAGAACATTTGCTATGATTGTTCCTTACTAACTGTGTTAACCTCTGACGTCTGTTTGGAATTAGACCAAATTGGATGGTCTGCTAAGAAATTGGCAATTGCCTATCCCTTCATTGCTTTTTGAGGGACAAAGTGTATGTCATATGGCGACAGTAGCGGAGCCCATTTTGCTAACCGACCATTTAAGGATCCCGATTTTGTCATCAGAATTTTTAGGGGATTAACCCGTGATATGACATGAATTGTTTGCCCAGAAAGATAGTGTAGCATTTTCTGAACAGCGAACACTAGGGCTAAATATTCTTTTTCAATCGGGGTATACCGCTGTTCGGCCCCGATCATTATCCTGCTTAAATAATAGAGGGCATGTCCATAGCCGTGCTCATTATATTGAGCAAGTAATGCTCCTAAGGCATTATCCATGGCCCTTACATATATAAGGAAGGGCTGCCCAGGGACCGGTGCCATAAGAACGGGAGGTTTAGTGAGGTATTCTTTAAGGTCATCAAAGGCATGTTGACATGCCTCATCCCATACGAAAGAAACCCTCTTTTTCATAAGCCGAGAGAACAGCTGGCATCGTCCAGACAGGTTGGAAATGAAGCGCCGAATATAGGCGAGTTTCCCTTGTAACCCCCTCAACTCTTTAAGATTGCGGGGAGGCGGCATCTCGCTAATTGCTTTTACCTTTTTGGTGTCGAGGAAAATTCCTTTTGAAGTTATTACAAATCCAAGGAATTTCCCGCTGGACACCCCCATAAATGATTTAGTGGGATTCATCTTTAAATGATGTTTCCTCATGAGATCGAAGACTGTTTTTAAGTCCTGAAGGTGGTCCTCTTTATTTTTACTTTTGACTGCGAAATCATCCACATAGCACTCTACTATCTTGCGTAGGTGTTCTTTGAATATAGTGCTCATCGCACGTTGATAAGTTGCACCGGCATTCCTCAGCCCAAATGGCATCAACGTGTAGCAGTACACCCCAGCGGTGTTCTGAAAGCTGTATGCTTTTCATCATCTGGGTGCATCTTGATCTGGTTATAACCTGAGAAGCCATCCATAAAGGACATCCTCTCGTAACCACAAGTACTATCAATCATCACGTCGGTGATGGGAAGTGGAAATTCATCCTTTGGACATGCAGCGTTCAGATCCCGAAAGTCAATGCATATCCGGATTTTGCCGTTCTTTTTACGAACCGTCACTATATTGGCCACCCAATCAGGATGCTGCTTTTCACGGATGAATCCGGATTTTATAAGTTTGTTGACCTCAGCAACTATTGCCTCCATCAATTCCGGCCGAAAACGCCTTTGCTGTTGTTTAACAGGTTTAGCATCTTCTTTTATATTTAACCAGTGTGTGACAATTTGTGTCAAGCCAGGCATGTCTTCATAATTCCATGCGAACACGTCTATATACTCTTTTATAAGAGATATAAGTTCCTCTTTCTCCAATGGAGTTAGCGTGTCGCTTATGAAGATGGGTTTCGGATTTTCTTCCGTTCCCATGTTGACTTGTATCAATTTGTCTTCAGTGGGCGGATCATGCTGTTCAAAGTGGACATCCCAAAGAGTGTCCATATGTTTAGCCCAGGTATCATCCTGAACATCAATTGGTTCTTCATCGTTTTCTAGTGCGGCTGAAACCATATTGGCCGTCAAGGACTGAAACTAGGCGCCAGTACTTAGATCTGAGTCATGATTGGGTGAAGATGTATCTTCCTTGACCGAAGAACTCTCTTCTTGTCCGGAGGGTGACGGGGGAGAAGTAGATACATAGCCCAACCCCCTGCGAGTCTTCTGATAATAATCAGGGCTCTTTCCTCTAGGTCTGAACGAGAGTATAAGATTCCGTCGCCCTTTACCAAAGTTTAATCCCGATTTCTGGATAAAATTATAACTCATCTTCTCCATCATCTGGCGGGATTTTTGTTCATATAGGTGAAATTGGGGTGATGTTTGCTCATCACTTTCACTGCTTTGTTTTCGCCGGGGTGACGTAATTACCCTGTCGAACATAATCGGCCTTTGGGATCCTTGCCGAGGAGGCACTTTGAAGTAGTGACCTTTTTCCTCAACTATTTTAGACCGAGAGAAGAGGGATGACCTAAGTGGCAAATGATATGCCGCAAGAACTTCAAGTTTGGATAGGCCATCCACTTCAGTGGAAGTACAAGAGGGTTCAGACTCAGTAGATACAGCATGCTCGTAGACTAACTTTATATCTTCATTAATAACCCATTCACTCTCTATTACATCCACTATATTATCAAGACTCAAACTAAAATCTAGGTGAGGGTTGATTTCATAATCACCCCCATCGTCTTCTCCAGGAAGCTCGTACTCAGTGTCGGCTTCATTGCCACTTTCGTCAGGCTTTGGAGGTTTACTGCAATCATCATTGGAGACTTCATGGGATGGTTTATAAAGTGCAGCATCCATGAAGTAATTCTCCAGCCCTTTGAATGGTTGCTTATCGGCAATTAGTGTCCGGACTTCTCCTTCCTCATCGTAATATTTTATGCATTGGTGAAGAGTCGATGGGACTATCATGTGAGCGTGGATCCAAGGCCGCCCCAATAAAATGTTATATGAGGTATCTGCATCAATAACATAGCATGTAGCCTCAGTCCTCAAATCCCCGATCTGACATCGGAGTCGGATTTTTCATAGGGGACGACTATTATTGGCATTAAACCCGTATATCATTGTATTGGTTGGTGTCAGACGATGGAGGAAAATCCCTAACAGCTGCATGAACCTTCTGGGTATGACACTTAGCGCAGAACCCGGATCAATCTGAATTCGGTCCACTTTCGTGGATCCGACATATCCGGTGAAATATAAAAGCCTGTTATGCTTTATATTCCTCACTTGCATATCTTTTGGAGAGAAGATAATTTGTGGGACTTGCCTCCTCACTTGGTGACAACGGGGGCAAGAGTCCTGTTCTTCATTGGCCGGCTCGACTATCTGAGCTAAGAATGACTCGGAGTCTGCCAAGGCCTCTCTTAACGCTTAACGTGTTGATTTTGATAACCTCAACAATTCATAAAGCGTTACTCGTGCTGGAATGTTGGCCAGCTGAGCAATTATGTCAAATTTGAAGGTAGACTCCTTGGCTCCTTCATCTCTAATAGGATTCTTCTGGAAACGAAGTCCTTTCTGCTTTGCGGGCTTTGCAAGTTCCGCATAGATGTCTTTCGGATCTACTCTAGTATAGTCCTTAAGATATGTCTTCCCGGATCGAGTACCGGAAGGGTCTGCCCCATCTTGATGAGTGGCCATAGTTTCGGGCTCTTCTTCAGAATCTGTGAAGGCTCTCGAAGCTATATATTTTTCCTTTATTTTTGCGGAAATAGCATTAACCGTCCGCTTTTTCCCTTGACCTGCTGTGGTAGTCCACTGCTCATCTTCTAGTAAGTCAGGGTGCACCCACATAACTTTCCCCTTTTGGGTTGTCACGGGGACAAGTCCTTCTTGGGCTTTGTTGTGAGGATCAAGGTTCTTTGTAACTATCTTACCCTTTGGGATTGGGGTCACTCCTGCGGGGAACTCATGGGTTCCAACCACTATGGTTGCCATATTGGCAGTGACCTTCTTGTGTTCTTCCTTAAGCGTCAGAACTCCAGCTTCTATTAGTGCTTGGATTATGTTCTTAAGGGGAAAACAATCCCTAGTAGGGTGCCCAACATTCCGATGATAGAGACAGTAGTTGGGATATTTGGTCTTGCCAGCGTCTTCTGGTTTCTTGTTCTTCGGAAGTTTTAACATTCCTTTCTTCTGGAGCAGGTAAAAGAGGATAGGCGTCTGTTCCGCCTTGAAAGTATAATTTCTCTCCTGCTGCGGTCTATTTTGCCTTGAGCCCTACTGATTTTGGGGCTTCGGCTTTGGAGGAGGATTTGACTTCTGAGGAGCAGCTTCTGATGCCATCACTGCTTTTCATTTATTCTTATTGCTGCTATTTTGGGTATATAACTTACTACCCCAGCACTTTTTGATCCACGAGATTATTCGACTCGACGAATCAAGTCCTCAGCTTGCTCTCCCTGTTTGAGCAAATCCCTCCATGTTTTAGACTCTACGGCCCCCATTTTTAGGAGCACATTGGTCTTAAGATTGTGTCGACAAGTCTCGACAAGAGTTTCCTGGACCATTCCGTGTTTGCAATGCATGGACTTCTCCCAGAACCTTTCTATAAATTCTTTTACTGTTTCCTGTTCCCCTTGCCTAGTTGCAAGGAGGGAATGAACCGTAATCTCGGTGTCATCCTCGAAGAAACGTGAGAGAAATAATTTCTCTACATCTAACCAGGTATTAATAGTACCTGGGGGCAGCTGCATGAACCAAGTAAAAGCAGGCCCTCGCAAAGTACTTGCGAATACTTTGGTCATAATCGGGTCATTACCCATCAAATGTTCTGCTTGGGACAAGAAATAATATATATGCTGACTGGGCGATCCCTTCCCGTCATACGGCTCTAACTGGGGCGGCTTATACTTCTGTGGGTAAGGTACCATATCCCATTCTGGTGGATATGGTCTTGAGACCCCTGCCTCTTTCAACTCCTTTTTACGCATTAGCGCTTCTAGTTGACTTTGTAATTTTTCTATTTTCTCTCCATGTGGATCATGAAAAGAGAATCTATCCTCGTCCTTGTGTATCGAGTGGGCTTTCTCCTCCTGTTCTTCTTCATTCGGAGTCTCCTTGCCCTTCTTGGCATTATCCTCAACAAATCTCGATAGCATGACTTTAAGGTCTTCAATCGTCTTTTGCTACTCGCGAATCATTCTTTCTTGAGCTTCAAATCTCTGATTGATATCATCAGATTTGTCTGCCATGTACGATACTGATTTATGTAGTCGAGATGATGTGGAGGAACGAGGCGAGGCTATAGCTGAATTATCACTATCCTCGTCGTAAGAACCCCTTGCAAGCCTCTTATAATTTCGAAGCGGGACGGCTCCTGATTTAAGCCGAGTGATATGAGGAGGTTCTTCATCACTCGATTCCAAATCATCATCCGTCTCTACAATCTTCTTCCCTTTTCCCACCATGTTGGAGGTTACAGCTCTCCATTGTCTTAGGGAAGCAGTTTTTGGTTTCTTAGTAGGGTTCTTGTCTGACTTGGTTAATCGATCAAACGCAGATACCCTGCTCTTGCTGCAGCCGCAGTTATCCATCAAGACAGATACTGCCGTCATAAGCTGCTGGCAATGACAGACAGGTTCAGCTTGAAGTTGGTCTATGCCCCTCTTCTTGGACAGATACTCCCTGAGATCAACGCCTTCAGCCATGGAGTCGTGGGACCCATTCAACTTTTGAGAGGGTCTAGGAACCAACTGAAGCTTCTTAGGACTACTGATGCGAGAATCAGCTCTGATTCTGGAGTCAGGTTGATCTACGCGAAACTTAGAGATAGCCCTGCGTTTTGTATCGCGGGCCTGAAGAGTAGCTCTGTGTCCTACTATGCTAGCCTCGCGTTTTACGCTGGCTTGGCGTATTTTCAGAAGTTTCTCTTCTGTAATCTTAGCCTCGCATGGAATAAAATTCCTATACGCTGGCTTACTCTTGTGGTTATCACAAGTCATAATTTCGCGTCTCGCGCGATTTCTACGACTGACAACAATTTGCCAATCATTTTTGCGTTCCTCGCAAGTATTAGATATCTTGCGTTTCTCGCAAGTATTACTGGCCTCGCGTTTCTTGCTTGGCTTAGTATCAGCCTCGCGTAGAGAATCATATGCTGGTTTTAAAGAATTTTTATACTCGCGTTTCTCGCGAGTGTCAGAAGTCTTGCGTTTCTCACAAGTAGCCTCGCGCTTCTCGCTTGGCTTGGTATCAGCCCCGCGTGGAAAATCACACGCTGGGTTTAAAGAATTTTTATACTCGCGTCTCTCGCGAGTGTCAGATAGTTTGTGACTAGCGCAAATTTCGCTGGCTTCGCATCTCTCGCTAAGCTCAGCTGTAGCCTAACGCGGAATATCACACGCTGGCTTTTCCTTGCTTTTAAGGCAAGTTGTAACTTCGCGTTTAACGCGATAGTGACTAGTCTCGCGATTAGCGCGAGTCAGTTTGCGAGGAACCATAGCCTCGTGTCCTCTGGTGTTAGCTCCGCGTCTGAGGCGGGCTTTGAGAGCTTTATGCCTCGCTCTCCGATTCCTATTTCGGAGTTGGGTTTTGGTCAATCCAGTTCCCAGGTCTTCTTCGGCAGTCGGAAGCTCGTCCTCTGCTAGGATTTCTTGTGCGAACTCCGATCCTATAGCTGCAGTCTCCAAGGATCCCCGTTTCTCGGTGGATACCTTTCTACCCGTTGCTCGGGTATTGGAGTACATGTGACGATAGTGTCGTGTCTCATCCAAGTCACCTGATTCAGAGGAGAGGAACTCCTCGTACTTCTGCTGGTCGATTTCAACGATCAGCGTGTCTACTTCGGATCCGATCAAGTCGACGTCCGATTGCACCACAATCTCTTCATCAGTAAAAGAGATGGCTCCCACTGTGGTCGCCAGTTTGTTCGCCGCAAAAGTTTCTTTGCTTCCTCCTATTGAATACAGCTTAGATTACAATGAAAGTGAACAAGATGAAAAAGAGAACAAACAAGAGGATTTTATTTTTCAATCTCTCTCTTTTACAATATATCGTGGGATCTGTGGCGATGGAATCTGTCAAGCAGCTCCTTTGGATGATCAGTATGTCAAACTCTTCTCTCTTGAAGATATCGGCCGACTGTAGACGATCTTTTCTGGTCTTTCCCGAACTCAAGGCTCTGTGCGTAACTTGAATTCTCTAAGATGCCGAAAAGAAGATGATCAGCAAAGGCTTCAAGGCTCTCTCGCGTACTTGAATTGCCAAAGGATCGATAGAAGACTTCAGATGCCAAAAAGAAGACCAAAAAGAGGACCCCTAGGGTTTCACCGAGAAGGTATTTATAGCCCCAGGTTAATGCAAGAGTTTCTATCTATATAGAATTTGCATTCATCAAGGATTCCAATCAAAATTGATTTGAATCTCTTGATTTAGAGTTCTGATTGGACTTAATTTGGGTGTATAGATAAGCCCAAATCATAATCTCAATCAATTTGAGATTCTGGTTATCTGCTCACGCGGAGCTTTAATCGCATCAAAACGCGGCGCTAAATAACTAGAATACAAAGCTAACGCGGAGCTATTGGTCATCTCCGCGTTTTATTCAACGCGAGACTAAAAATAGCTAGACGCGGAACTACTGAGTTATCTCCGCGTTCTTTTGTGGAAAATCCTTTTAACTTAGAAATTTTCACTGCCAACAAAGAGTTTTGAGAGAATTGTGATTTGTAAGAAAGAATGAAAATAGAAGAATGAGGTGGTTATCTATAGGGAATGAAAAGATTTTTTTGCAAAAAGAATTGTAAAAAACCCCCTTAACGGCCATTTTGACCGTTCAGGGGCAAAATTTGCTAATTTAATTTGTGAGAAACTCCCAACGGCTAGTTTTATAGCTGTTGGGGGGTTCTGTACAAAAAAAATTTGCAAAAAAAACCCCAACGGCTATAAACGACCACTATTTTTTTAAAAAAAAATTACTTAACGAGCCGGGCCGTGCTCGGCTCGTACCAAGCACGGTTCAGCCGAGCCGAGCCGTGCCAGCAACCCTGGGCACCACGGTCCGAGCCGAAGATCCGGGCCGTGCTAGGCATGCGCCGTTGAGCATGCCCGGTCCATTTGCCACCCCTAGAAAGAATTTGGCGAGAAGGGTACAACATTAAAAGAGAGGTGTAGGTTAAGGGGAGGCTAATGTGCGCCGAGGTAGTGTGGATTCGAGCACTAGGGCTTAGATTCTATTTAGGGCTACATTATTTGGGTCATACTCGCGGTGGGAGTTTCCCAAGGAGCACACCATTTTTCCTAGTGAGCCCACTTTCCATCTGAAAGTCTGAACGAAAAAGAACTAACTAGTGGGCTCACTAGGAAAAGTGGTGTGCTCCTTTGGAAACTCCCCTCGCGGTTCATTGCTTTCAGAATGATTCATGCATACGACCAAAAAAAAAAAAAAAAATTCTTGGTGGAAATGTTTATTGTTTTTGGAGTTCACAAACTAATACTAAGGATGTATTTGTTTGCATGGAAGTAAAGTGTAAGTAGTGGAAGCAAAGTTAGTTCCACTACTTTATGTATTTATTTGGCCAAAAACAGAATTGGAAGCTACTTCCACTAGAATGATGTGGATCATATGTGACAAGTCTAGTTCCTCCTTTTTTTTTCCTTTATTTTTTGTTGGAAGAACTCTTGAAATTCAAGAAACGAGATATAATATTATATTTTATTTAAATCTAATAGTTACTTTTCAAATTTAGTGCAACATCCAACTAGAATATTACTATTATAATATTTTAATTAATAATAAAATATTAATATTTCTACTTCATAGTTTACTTCATACTTTAAAAAATTCATACACAAACATTAGAGTTATAATAATAATGATTCTTCTTAGGCTTCCATTTTGAAACTATTTTTAGTTTTCTTGTTTACTTTTTCTACTTTCAATATCCATTCAGGAACTGAATATAATTGAAAGAAAATATCCCCTCCCTCCCCCACGTACCCACGCACCTACCCCGCGGACTACGGAAGAAGAAGAAGAAGCAAAACATAATAATAATAATAAGAATAATAATAATAATAACTTATATTCAAAAGCCTTCAAACTACACTTCATAGAACACAAACTACTTAGTTCTTTAACAACAATACGGAAAGCAAACCAACAATTATTAAAGGGATATAATTTTGGATAGTTTCTACTGTCTAGTTTGGTGATTCTTCAAACACATCCAGATCTGCAGTCTCCGATTGTCATGAATGCCTAACTAGTAGGGAGCTACGAATTAAGAAATCTCTGCTGCGCTAGTTGACGACATAGCAGCAGGAGCACTGCAAGCAACTTCGCCTTCAGCAACACCATTTCGAGCGAGAGAACACTGCACCAGCTCATCAATCAGACGAGTAATGTCCCCGTACGACGAGCCCCCTTCCTCCGTCGCCTCCTTTGCCAGCTCCGCATACTCCCTAACCCTCCTCTGCCTCCCCTCCGCCTCCTCCCCATCCCCCATCACACCCTCCACCGCCCTCGCTATCTCCTCCGCCCTCACCACCTCCCCCACCCTCCTCAGTACCCTCACCCCAATCCCCAGCACCTCAACGATCAGCTTCTCGTTCTCGAACTGGTCGTACTCCACCGGCCACGTCACCATCGGCACCCCCGCGCACACGCTCTCCAGCGTCGAGTTCCACCCGCAGTGCGTCAAGAAACCCCCCACCGCGCGGTGGTTCAGGACCACCATCTGCGGCACCCACCCGCGTATCACCAACCCCCTCCCCTTCACCCTCTCCTCGAATTCTGCCGGCAGCCACTCCGCCCCGCCGGACCCTTTCACAGCCCACACGAACGGCCGGCCCGACCCCTCCATCCCCGCCGCGATCTCCCGAAGCTGCTCCGCCGAGAAATGGTTCAGGCTCCCGAACGACACGTACATGACTGACCCCTCCTCCATCGAGTCCATCCACCGCACCGTGCACTCCATCACCTCGCGCTTCAGCTCCTGGCCGCGGTACGCGCTCTCATTCCAGCCCTTGTTCGACAGCGACACGGGCCCCACGTAGTACGCTCTCCTTCCCGGCCTCGACCTCCTGTAGAGCTCCGCGTACTCCGCCTCCAGCTCAAAGAAGCTGTCGACGATGACGCCGTAGCTCTTGTCCTCCCCTTCCCTCATCATCTTTTGCAGCACCGGGTTGCCCACCTGCGGTGAGATCTCCCGCCTCGTCATCTCGAGCCGGTGCGGGAGCCCCTCGACCACGAAGGCGGTGTCCGAGTCGGCCACCTTGAGATGAGGAGAGCTCATCTCGATGGCCTCGTGCACGCAGTGCACGAAGATCCCCGGCCCGTAGAAGGCGATCCTCGGCACGCCGAGCGCGGCCGCGGTGTCGGCGGACCACGCGAACATGGCGTCTCCGACGATGCAGTCGGGCTTGTTCGCGCGGATGAACTCGTCGAACGGGCCCTGGAGGGCAATAAAAGCCCTGTAGAAGTCCAGGTAGTCGGTGGAAGGGAACATGGCAAAGTTCTCCCTGCCGTTGAGGAGGGGAGCAACAGAGGAAGGGAAGGGGATGAGGGCGAGGTCTATCGGCCGGGCGGTGATGTTGGCGCTGGCATTAGCGGCGTCGATCGCCGGGCGAGCGAAGGGCTCGTTACCCGGGGTGGTGATGACGGTGGCGGTGACGGAGCGGTGACGGCGGGTGAAGAGCTTGGCGATGTTGGATAATTTTGTTGCATTGGCTCAGCGTTTTTAGATAAGAAGACTAGTAATCCGATTAGTTTTGAATTAGTCAAGATTAGTTCAGTTTGTTATTGTTATTAGTAATCCGATTAGTTTTGAATTAGTCAAGATTAGTTCAGTTTGTTATTGTTATTAGTAATCCGATTGGATTGGTTTGTTTTGTACTCCCTATATATATAGATGAAATAATCAAGAGGAAGTGCAAGTCCTCTTCTAAAGAAAATCTTCCTCTTCTATTGCTGTTTTTCTCTCTCAACATTTGGTATCAGAGCTCGTATTGTATGCCAAAGATCATGCCGCGAAGTATCATCACCAGCGGAGTTGACGGGGCTGCCTCGGGTGCGCTGGCGAAGGAAAGCACCGGCGTCTCCCTCCACTACCCGATGCTGACGAATTCGAACTACGCAACTTGGGCTATCAAGATGCGCGTATACCTACAAGCACAAGGTGTGTGGGACGCCATCCAGCCTGGGACCGACGTGGAGACAAGGAAGGACAAGATGGCACTCGCCGCCATCTATGAAGCTATCCCCGAGGAAAACCTTCTTCTCATAGCGGAGAAGGAGACGGCTAAGGAGGCTTGGGAGACGCTCAAGACAAAGTACGTGGGTGCTGATCGAGTAAAGCAGGCGAAGCTTCAAACTCTAAGGAGTGAGTTTGAAACCCTCCGCATGAAAGAAGCAGAGATGATAGATGACTTTGCCGGAAGGCTGACAGCCATAGTCAGCAGGACCGCCGCCCTCGGCGGGAAGATCGAAGAAAGCACTGCCGTCAGGAAGTTCTTGGTCGCCGTCCCCAACAAATTCCTACCCATTGTCACATCGATCGAGCAGTTTGCCGATTTGACGACGATGACATTGGAGGAGGCGATTGGTCGCCTCAAGACTTTCGAGGAAAGGATTCGCGGTACCGATGGCAAGGACGATGAACATCTTCTACTCACGAAAGCAGAGTGGAAGGTTCGCTGGAAGCAGTCCGGTGAGGGTTCATCATCGAACGCATCAAAGGGGTGCGACAAAGGAGCCGGGCACGGCCAGGGGCGCGGCCAGGGGCGCGGTTCTGGACGCGGCCGCAGCACTGGGTCTGGAGAGGAGAACCGTAATGAAGAGCAAGGTGAGGAGAAGAAGAAGTTCAACCAAAAGAAGGTCAAGTGCTTCAACTGCGGCATTCTCGGGCACTACGCAAGAGAGTGCCGCAAGCCGCGGCAAGAGCGCAAGGAGCAGGTGAATCTTACACAGGCTCAGGACGATGAGCCCACGCTGCTAATGACGCAGGTCTATGCGTTCACGGAAGCCCCGACCGTTGACATCATGCTCAACGAGGTTCACGCGCAAGTGCACCTTGGCCGGGAGAAAGAGTACCACGACGACATCTGGTACTTGGACACCGGGGCTAGCAACCACATGTCTGGGTGCAAAGCGAGCTTTGCTGAGCTGGACTCCAATATAAAGGGCTCGGTGAAGTTTGGAGATGGCTCCGTCATCGACATTTGTGGACGGGGAACGGTGCTTTTCACTTGTCACAATGGCGAGCACCGTGCGCTGACGGACGTCTACTACATCCCAAGGCTCCGCAGCAACATAGTGAGTTTTGGGCAGCTCGACGAACAAGGCTACCAGACGCTCATCGAGAACGGTATGCTGTGGATCCGCGATCGGCAACGACAGCTACTTGCCAAGGTAAAAAGGACCAAGAACCGCTTGTATGTACTTAACCTTGATTTATCACAGCCTGCGTGCTTGGCGGCAAGGTGCAGTGAAGATGCGTGGCGGTGGCACGCGCGCTACGGACACCTGAATTTTCAGTCTCTCCGTAGGCTGGCGCAACATGGCATGGTTCGTGGGCTGCCACAGATTGATCAGGTGGACCAAATCTGTGACGGCTGTCTTGTGGGCAAGCAACGGCGGACCCCGTTCCCGAAAGAGGCGAACTATCGCGCGGAGAACGTGCTGGACCTGGTACATGTCGACTTGTGCGGGCCTATCACGCCAACCACACCAGGAGGCAAGAAGTATTTCCTACTCTTGGTGGATGATTTCAGCCGCTATATGTGGCTGACACTCTTGGAGTCAAAGGACAAGGCAGCGATAACCATCAAGCAGCTCCAGGCGGGAATTGAGCTGGAAGCTGGCCGCAAGTTGAGGGCCCTCCGCACCGATCGTGGCGGCGAGTTCACGTCCGCAGAGTTCAGCAATTACTGCGCAGACCGCGGCATCAAGTGCTTCCTCACAGCGCCATACTCGCCGCAGCAGAACGGCGTCGTTGAGCGGCGAAATCAGACAGTGGTCGCAATGGCCAGGAGCCTGCTCAAGTCCAAAGGGATGCCAGGAAGGTTTTGGAGTGAGGCTGTCACAACGGCAGTACATATCCTCAACCGCACGCCAACCTGCAGTGTCGACGGCAAGACGCCTTACGAGGCATGGTACGGGAGACGTCCGAACGTACACTACTTTCGTACATTTGGGTGTGTTGGACACGTGAAGGTTGTGAAGCCAAACGTAAAGAAGCTGGACGACAAAAGCAAGCCCATGGTGCTTATTGGCTACGAGTCCGGCTCCAAAGCCTATCGGATGTATGATCCAGTCGGCAGAAGGGTACATGTGACCCGGGACGTCAAGTTCGACGAGGAGGCAAAATGGGAGTGGGGTGCGTCAGGGGGTGACGAAGAGAGAACTGCTCCTGGTGAGATATTCACCGTAGAGTATACTACCCGTTCTGTCACAGATGATGGTCGTGACGATATGCCGGCACATGGGAGTGGCAAAGTGTCGGTACCAGCTTCGCCGAGTCGCGCACCTGACAACGGGCCGCTGACCCTCTCTCCAAGCATACCCACACCATTGACAACCCCAGCCGCACCCGATAGCGTGGAATTTGCAACCCCGCCAAGCAATGCTTCGCCCACCTCGGACGGTGCAGTGCCTCGGTACCGCACATTGACGAACATCTACCGGAACACATTCGAGGATGAGCACGAGTACAGCGGGCTATGTCTCATGGCGGCCGAAGAACCTAGGAATTTTGTAGAAGCCTCAAAGCACAAGTGCTGGCAGCAGGCGATGCAAGAGGAAATAAAATCCATCGAGGAAAATGAGACTTGGCATCTCACCGATCTGCCGAGCGGGTGTCGACCCATAGGCCTGAAATGGGTCTACAAGATCAAGAAGGACTCGCATGGTGCTGTGGTGAAGCACAAGGTACGGCTCGTCGCCAAAGGGTACGTGCAACGGCAGGGCGTGGATTTTGAGGAAGTGTTTTCTCCGGTTACTCGTCTCGAAACGGTGCGGTTGCTCATAGCATTGGCAGCACATGAAGGTTGGGAAGTACATCACATGGATGTCAAATCGGCATTTCTCAACGGTGATCTTAAAGAGGAGGTCTACGTAACCCAGCCGCCCGGTTTCGTGGATGAGGACAATGAGCAGAAGGTGTTGAAGCTCAAGAAAGCGCTCTATGGCCTGCGCCAAGCGCCTAGAGCATGGAACTCGAAGCTTGACAGCAGGCTTATGTCACTCGGTTTTGAGAGGTGTCCATCGGAGCATGCTGTGTACAAAAGAGGTATTGGCTCATTAAGTTTGCTTGTGGGTGTGTACGTTGATGATCTTATTATCACAGAACCACATCCGCAAGAAATCAGCAGGTTCAAGGAGGAGATGAAGAAATTGTTCAGCATGAGTGACCTGGGTTTATTGAGCTACTACCTGGGCATAGAGGTGCAACAGACCGGCGATGGTATCACTCTGAACCAGTCGGCCTATGCACTAAAGATCCTGGAGAAGTGTGGCATGGACGGCTGCAACCCGTGCCAAGTTCCCATGGAAGCAAGGCTCAAGTTGAGCAAGAAGAGCACCAGTCCTCCTACTGATGCCACGTTCTATAGAAGTGTCGTGGGGAGCCTGAGATACCTGGTGCATACGCGACCAGACATTGCCTACTCGGTAGGGTACGTAAGTCGTTTTATGGAGGCTCCAACCACTGAGCACCTAGCAGCCGTGAAATATATTCTGCGGTACATCTGTGGTAATCACAATATGGGCTGCTACTATGAAAGGCGGAGAAAAGAAGGGCTACATTTGATCGGGTATAGCGACAGCGACATGGCAGGAGATGTAGATGACCGCAAAAGCACAACGGGTGTGCTATATCTGCTCGGGAAGAGCCTTATCAGCTGGCAATCTCAGAAGCAGAAGGTGGTGGCACTGTCGTCTTGTGAGGCAGAGTACATTGCTGCCACAACGGCGGCATGCCAAGGAATTTGGCTAGGGCGCCTATTTGGTGATTTAACAAAGAAGGAGCCTAGCAGCGTCACACTCAGAGTAGACAATAAATCAGTTATATCCTTGTGCAAGAACCCTGTTTTCCATGATCGAAGCAAGCACATCGATACCCGCTATCATTTTATTAGGGAGTGTGTTGAAGGTGGAAAGATTGCGGTTGAGTACATTAGCTCGGATGATCAGCTAGCCGACATCCTAACGAAGCCTCACGGACGCATCAAGTTTCTGGAGATGCGCAAGAAGATTGGGTTGATTGAGGTCAAGAAAGTGCAACAAGATTAGGGAGTGATTGTTGGATAATCTTGTTGCATTGGCTCAGCGTTTTTAGATAAGAAGACTAGTAATCCGATTAGTTTTGAATTAGTCAAGATTAGTTCAGTTTGTTATTATTATTAGTAATCCGATTAGTTTTGAATTAGTTAAGATTAGTTCAGTTTGTTATTGTTATTAGTAATCCGATTAGTTTTGAATTAGTCAAGATTAGTTCAGTTTGTTATTGTTACTAGTAATCCGATTGGATTGGTTTGTTTTGTACTCCCTATATATATAGATGAAATAATCAAGAGGAAGTGCAAGCCCTCTTCTAAAGAAAATCTTCCTCTTCTATTGCTGTTTTTCTCTCTCAACAGGCGATGTCGATCATGGGGATCATGTGGCCTGGGCTGTGATGTAGGGGATGAAGAAGATGCGCAGGGGACGGTAAGCTGCGGCTGATTCCACGGGCGCCATGGATGTGACTAGTGAGCTTATTGGGAACGCAGAAAGACTTTACGTACGAGTGAGTGAGGAGAGCCGCTCCTAACAAATCTAATCTTGGCAACCCTGATGCCACAAGAACGAGGAAGAGAATATACATCGGGAGTTTCTTGTGTTTGTTTGCTTTGAATTAGAAAGGAAATAGTGAAAGTAAATCATTTATACTATTTTTATTTATTTAGAAAAAAAATAAAGTAAAAATTACTTTTATAATACTGAGATGGATCATGTATAGCATATTTAGTTCTTAACTTTATTCACATTAATTTTGGTTGGAAGTAGAGTTAGAAGTAAAAAATAATAATATTTTATTATTATGTATCTTTCTCTCTTATTCTTTCTTCCAAAAAAATAAATATTTTATTTCTCTTCCATTTTTTCCTTCTTCTAAAATATAAAAAACAAATACTAGAAGTATATGAAATATAATACTTTCATCTCATTATTTTTTGAAATTACTTCTAATCTTCTTCTTTCAAGTGATAAATTTTAACAGTGGTCAAAGAAATGAATATATTTTAATAACAATTATTTAAATCTGTAAGTAAAAACCATGGTTTAGTGACAAATTTTTATTCATTGTCACCAATAATTATTTTTCAGTGATGAGTTATTATAGTTGCCACTAAAAACTCACATTGTATGACAACTATTATTTTTGTCACAGAAAACCTCCTTTTAGAACTAATTTAACCCTCGTCACTAAAAAATTATCACTCTAAAATAGTTTTTTTTTTTTTGCCTCATTCAGTATTTCTATGAATTATTGATATAAATTTTTATTCGAAAACAAGATTTTAAAAAAAATGACTTTCACCATGACTCAAATACTGTACTAGTAATTAGATTGCAATTTCATGGCAAAAAAAAAAAAAAAAGATTGCAATGAGAATAGAAATTTAATCTCTCAAATTTGATTTATTATCTTATCCTATCATATTTAATTTCACTAGAATTTGAATTCTTATCCCACACAATTTTTCTTTATCAATACCAAATTCTATCTAAGTTAAATTACTCCTTTCATCCTATCTCGATAAGAATTTTCTTAATTTAATTGAATTATCTTATTATTATATTTTAACTTAATTTTATCGACTTATCTATTCAATTTTTCAATTTGGACTTGAATATCTTATGATTCAACTTTAATAGTTAATCTCTTCTGATTGAGATTCTCTTTCCATTCCTTTTTCAAAAGGCAGGGGAGAGAATCGAGTTGCCTTCTTCTCTCCACAAAAAAACATTGGGGTTTTTCACATGTTTTAATATTTTTCTTTCTGTAGATAGATGTGGTTGAAGTTGTCTATAATGGGGTGGTGGTCACTTCAAACTCAGTAAGAAGATTTGTCCGTCAACAAAGGAAGAAGTAAGAGTAAAGATAATAAAGGACATAGAAGATTCAGAAGTTAGTCAAAAAAGAAAGAACAGATAAAGTGCTATTTTTGTGACAAGAAAAGTTTATGAGTTTAAATATAAAGTTGGAGGTTCTATCTATCTGCTTAAAATTTTGGGTCAGACTGGTTCTCGCCTTTGTGTTCTTGCCCATCATGCTCCCGGGTGGGGTCAACGTTTCTCCCAATCAACTGGTATCAGAGCCTAGATTCATGTCAGGTTGTGGTCGGGCTAAGGGTTCAGGTTGTGGCTTAAGGGGGAGTGAAACCGGTGTGAAGCTCGAAGTGGTTGGGTGGTGCAAGTGACTTTGGATCTTGTTTCCTACGATACTTCACGTGATAGTTCCCTTAGATGATTGCGGTATACTCACAATGAAGGGGGAGATTAATAGGAGTTCATATGTTAGTCCCATCTCGATTAGGACAATAAAGGTCTATGGGTTGGTACTATCAGTTTAAGTTTTTGGATCAGACTGGTTCTCGACTTTGTGTTTAAGTTTTTGGTGGTACAAGTGACTTTGGATCTAGTTTCCTTCATTTCTCTCCAACAGTTTGTTGTTTCTCATTTTTCTTAAGCGCATGATATTGAAATGCAGATTTGACCTTCTGTTCTTGACAAGTAATATTTAAATTTTATAATTGTAAAGAATAATTAGATACAATAAGTTAGATTTTCAAAAGACGCCCTTACGGTGAACATCCAATATATATTTATTTATATACGTGTGCAGAAGTCCTTGATAATACGTGATGATCCTACATTCGAACTTTACATAATTGTTTATTTTCATTAGCAAAAGAAAATTAGAAAAGTTAAATTAAATCTTACATATTTGAAGAATATTACTATGTATTTTCTATCCAAAACAAAGTTGCGACATACCAATTATAAATTTCTATGAGACACTACCTGCAGACATTTGATTGTCTGTAGCTTATATTTTTAGTACTCTCCTAACATTATTAGATCAATATTGGATTTCTTTAATCAAATATTGAGGCATCACGAACTGCCAGTAGCCTGCATATGTAGCATCCAGACACCATGAGTATATGTCCATGAATAGCTAATATGCAAGCCTACGAGCCACTCCCTAAAGAAATTATTTTTGGATAAAATTCCGATATACTTGATCGTCCTAAATTCCAATAAATTTCTTATATATCCAAAGCAAAGTTGCAACATGGTTTCCTTTTATGAATTTCTTTGAGACATCAATGGCTGATCTTTCATTGTCCCTAACTTTTGTTTTCAATACTCACCTAATCTTATCAGATAAATCCGTAGTCCGAAACAAATTCTGAGAAGTAAAGATCATTAAGCAATATTAACAAAAAAACATGGTTGCACTAATTCAACTAACTTAAGAGCCAAAGCCTTTAACCAAAGCCCTCGTCCTCATTGGCCCCTATAATTTATTGAAACGTAGTTGCATAATAACACCAACTATATCAAGGGTGGTGCGTGAGTTGCATGATACTTGAAGGTAGAGATGGTAATGGATACGTCCACGGATCAAATTTTGGCCTTCTCTGTACAAAATTTTGAATTTAAAAAAAAATAATTTTATTTTTAATTTAAAATTTTGTATAGAATGGACCAAAATTTGGATTCTGGGTGCATTCATTACCATCCCTACTTGAAGGTGTTTCCACTGCTGGGAAAATGACAAGAGATTAATGAACTGTACGATACCGAGTGGCAGACAACAAAGTCGTTGTGATGTGAAACGCAATGCATGAACAAGTCTGTAGAACAGTAAAATAATAATAAAAATAAAAATAAAATAATAGTAAAAAAATAATAATAAAAATAAAAAAGAAAGAGTACGAGGCTCAGGAAGGAAGGAACCAAAAAAAAAGGTATGAGCCTCGCGCGAGGCTCATAAGGCCAAAACCAAAACAACGAGAAAAGGAAAACAAAAAAAAATAAAAAAAATAAATTCATAACCAGGCCAGCCTCGCGCAGCGCCGCCCGGTTGCCCGTTTCCCACAGTGAATCTCACCTCCGTCGTGCGCAATATATTTTGTCCCCCACCTTGGGTTATTTTGCAATTTTTTCAAATTCTAATTAGACCCAAATTCTAATCGGAGTCTAATTAATTTTTGGATGTAGAATTCTAATTAATTCTATTTGAGTTTGATAATTCTACAAATTCTAATTTGAGTCTAATTAATTTTTGGGTACAAGAACAGGACTGGATACAATGAAACTTGGAGCAAATTTAATCAAAAGTAAATTCAAATATTTTATTAAGATTACATCAAAATCTTGTTTCTATTTACAAGAAAACTCACTCAATAACTTGGGGCCTATAATACCTCTCAAGAGTGACTCCAAAAGAATATTTGGCAATTCATGTTACACGCGAAAGCTTTGAAGCCTTGGGACCAACAGAGTGAAAGACTTTTGGCCAGATTGCTCACCCACGCATAAGTTCGAAGCTTCCTCTAAGATCATAGAAGAAGAACGAGTTCAAGAAGTCTCGATCGCCTCCAACCATCGATGTCGGATCGTCAACGAGGAACAGATCAATTTTCATAGCTGTCTCGATCCACGGTTTTTTGATAAAAAGAGAGCGACGTGTTCTATAAGTCCTCTCTATCTGTTTTTATTTTTTTGAATCTTTTCATTGTAATCGTAGAAAAAAGAGAAATTTTTATAATCTGTAATTTTTCTCAATATTAATGGAAAGATATCCGGTTTTCTCCAAAAACAGACTGGCGATTACAATAAGAGAAATCTCCTATATGAAGAGGAGATGGTGGTCCAATCTGACGTCAAGAAAATTGGAGAAACGATAGAAAAATTGGTGATTGAGGTCGAGGTCGATCCAAAACGTTCAAAATCACCTGAATAAGAGATAACCTAATAGTTTTGGATGACAAGGAGGCGTTGATTTATCAATAGCCACTTGGATTTTCAAAATTTAGTTTATAGAAACAAACAATGTCCCATCTAATATTCAGGAAATTTGTCGCGTTCAATGCCAAAGGCCAACCTATTGTTGCACAAAGACAGACTCGAATCCGCAACCAGAGTCGAGGGCACGCCGTAGGGCATTAAGAGCCCATTTTGCATGTTAGGCTTAAAATTAGCCTAGTATAAGTCAAGAAAGATGTCAGGCTCAAAATCAGCCTAGCATGAAAAAATGAAGATGTCATGCTCAAAATCATCCTAGCATATCTCAACCTGGCCAGCCTAACATTCCTCAGCTTGTCCAGTCTAGCAGAAATTAGCCTGACCAGCCTAGCACTCCTCAGTCTAGCCAGCTTAGCACATATTAGCCTAGTATGAGCAAAACTAGATGCCAGCCTAACATAATTAAAGTTGAAAATAAAACTAACTCTAAGCCAATACGTGAATCTAGTTCAATTAAACCAGTGTACAGGGCTAGATCAGTACGCCAGGCTCATCTATGTGCGAGACTCGTCCAACACGCAAGGATCGTCTAGTGCGTGATACTAGAGTTAAGTCTCAGTCTCACATAAGAATAGAAAAGCGTAAGGTTACCAGGCAGTTTCATGCAAAGCATACGAGAACTAATGCTGAACATAGAATCAATCTGGGAGTTGACAAATATAATTTTCATGATTTCTCAGAGCCACCTATCTGAAAAAATAAACCTCTCACAAGAAACGAGCCCCCCCGCAAAAGATGGTTATATCAGCACCGCAAGAAGAAACTTCGAATTTACTGAGATATCTTACAAATAAAAGAAGGGTGGCACGACACCTTTAATCATACTGTTGAGAGGAGTTAACTGCAGCAGTTTTGACTCACTGTCGCTGTCAAGCCCCAAGACCATCTGTATTTAACTGGCTGTCAGCATCAGTATTCGATATTCCAGAAAGAAGACGGTTGCAAAATCAAAACTTTGACTCAAATCAAAACTTGCCCACTTTTACGTCGAATATGATGAATAAAGGAAAGAAACCAATCATCGAAGGGTGTGCCTCTGATACTGAAGCAGAGAAAACCTATCATTACACATGCCTCAGGTCAGGCATGATGGCTGCCCGCGATTACAAAAGATTGGCAGGGGTCCTGATTAGGAATATGAAAAGTTTAGCGATCATTCGGCCATAACAATGTTGCAATTGCACGTTTCCTCTCGATCTAGCAGAAGGACGGTTCATATGGCCGAGCAGTCGGCCGAGATGAGTCAGAGGATTGAGGCACAAGAATGCCTCATCCAAGAGCAACAAAGAAGCTTCAAGGACCTCAAAGCGATACTTGCGAAGGTCTTGGAGAACACTCAAAAGAACACAGACGACGGAGCAGGGGATTCTTCCTCTTCTAATAAAGCAAAGAAGGATGAGACCAAATCCAATCCAGATGCCGAGGGAAAAGGTGGGGAGAACGGATATATTATCGATCCCTACGCCGAAAAAATGGAGAAACTTCAAAGTCAAATAGAAGAATTAATACACTAAAAATGATTGCAGGAAACGGGGATTAGATACCTTACCCGATAGAGTGGGAGTCCACCCCATTTCCGGCAAAATGTAAGCCTTTAAAACTAGAGTCATACGATGGAAAGGGATTTCCGAACCAATATATATACTATTTCCTTTCTCAGACCGGCCATCTAATAGGCAATGATGTAGTGATAATAAAGATCTTTGCAAGTACCCTGCGAGGGCCTGCATTCACTTGGTTTATGCAAATACCCCCAGAAACTATCAATATTTGGTTTGACGTGGAAAGAGAGTTTCTAGCCCGCTTATTTGAAGACAATACCGAAGTATCCATCCACTCTCTTCTTGCAACAAAACAAGTAGAAGAAGAAATAGTCAAGAGCTTCATAGAACGCTTCTGGGAAAAATTTGTGCAATGTTGACACAGTATGACCTAAGAAACATTGGCAGGGACTTGCAAAGACAATATTCAGATAAGAATATTAGTCAAAATGGGAGCAGTAGAGTCAGAATCTAGTCAAATAAGGGCCGTAAGCGAAAGACATAATTCGACGTATCAATAAATACCATGCCCAGAGAAGGATGGCCATTAATCAGCCATAGTCACAATCATCCTATCATAAGGGAAAGGAGGCGATGACTATCAGACCTGCTGTAAACAAAAAAGTCTAGAATAATCGAGATTCTTCTAGATCGCAACAGACATGATTTTAAAGATGAACAAGCAGTTATATTTTTCCACCTACTGAATAAAAAGGCGATGCTCAGGTTACCTGAAAATCAAAAGCCAGAGGAAGCTGAAAAAATAAATGATTCTAAGTATTGTCTTTATCATCTAAACATTGGGCACCCCAAAAAAAATTGCTATGTTCTGAAAGATAAAATTCAGGCACTCGTCAATATAAATGTGATCCAATTGAGACCTGAACCGAAGAAGGTGTCCGCCAATGCAATCCGCAAAATTTGATGGAAAAATGCCCGCAATAAAAAAATTCAAAAAAAAGAAAAGAAGAATGAAAAAAAGTGAAAAACAAGAAAAAAATAAGAATGTAAATATATACGAATACATGCAAAGGCAATGGGAGTGGAGTAAAACTCTCGCCAACCTTATCATACTGGGGGTAAGAGTATTAAATCAAACAGTCCAAAGAAATAGCCCAAGGTTATGCCTGTATACAATGTGAGACTAAGCCAACGTAAAATCATTTAGGGTATGAAGCAAACTAGAGGCTAAGTCAGTGTAAAGTAATTCAAAAGCGAGGCTAACTCGAGACTAAACCAGTGTGCATGGTTATACTAGTGCGCGAGGCTAAACCAGTGCACAAATATCATCCAGAGTACAAAAGTGAACAGAAACGCGAGGCTAAGATTCAGCCCCGTGTAGTATGTTACAAAGAAGAAAGTAATCTATTACCACATGACAAACTTTATGGACAACCAAACAAGTCTCATGCAGGGGGTGGGATCCACATCCATCCAAACAAAGATATGTATGAAGGCAACATAAAGAACGCGGGGCTAATACCTGTGAACAACGCAAGACTATGGCAACATAAAGAACGCGAGGCTAATACCTGTGAACAACACAAGACTATGCAAAACAAAGCCAGTAAAAGTGCAAAAGCTCCAAAATGTGAGGCTAATTTGAAACCCTGTGCAAAACTGTTGAAACACGAGAATAACGCATACGCGAAGCCATCTGGCAAATTGCGTCATTTTCATTATTGGAAGAGATGCATGGCACAAGATAAAGTTGCAGCAAAATATAAAACTCTCAATACGCAAAAATAAGCTAGCGTGTGACAGACACGTGCATGAGGCAGATCCAAAGCGCGAAGAAGTTCAAAATGCGAAGCTAACTCTCAGTCTGGCGTAAACTTCAAATAAGAAGAAGGCGGTCAATTGAATTACAATGACTATTCAAATGTGACCCACACAGGGTGTGGGACCCACACCAATAAACCTTGTATACAATGCAAAACAAACTCCGCATACAATACAATACCAAGCCAGCATAAAGTAATCTAAACGCGAGGCTATACTCATGGCCAAAATGTTAAACTAACTCTTAGTCCTGCATAAATTTCAAGAAGTGGAAGGTCAAGGTCTGCGTCAGAGACTTAAGGCGCCAGGCCAACTAGAAACCTTGCATAATGTCCGATGAAGAAGAATGTAGTCCATTGATTTACAATGGGTCGTAACCAATCAAATGAGACCCACACAGGGGGTGGGACCCGTATCCAGTAAACCTTGCGGTTAAGCCCGCATAAAGGGATCAAGACGCGAGACTTAGCTCGTGCAAAGTAACTCAAACGCAATTCTATGCCTGCGTAGAGTGCAAAATTATGCTCGCAACTAAATGCTAATCTAAGTCAATGTGCAAGGCTAAGTCAACATATGAATCTAACTTAGTGTGCGAGGCTAAACTAGCATAAAAGTCCAATTCTGCGTATAATGCGAAGTTATACTAGCCCAGTCGCGAGGCTATGCCAGCTTAAAACGTGAGGCTAAGCCCGCGGATATAAGGATAAGCTTGCATCCTGAGCGCACAACAACAAATCAAGTTGTACCAAGCGCACATCTCGAGAGGGTTTAAAGTAAAACGAAAAACTTTCAAAGAAGAAGACTTAGTCTTAGCTATTAAAAGACCGATGATCATGACCTACAAGACTAAACCCAAGTGAGAAGAATCTTTTATAGTAGAAACTGTCTACTCAAACGGAGTTTATTGCCTAATCAATCAAGACGTCGACAGGATGATGATGCCTATTAACGGAAAATTCTTAAAAAAGTACTACATATAGTCACCTTAAAAAAAACAGAAGGAAGGCTGATAAATCAACCGCCTAATGCTATCAAAAGCAACGGGAAGAGAAATCAAAAATTTCTTGCCAACCCCATTTTACTGGGGGTAACAATAAATCCATAGCCACTAAGGCAAATGGGAGAGGAAATGTTTGACATTTAAGGCCATACAAAATCCTCTACCATACAAAATCCTCTGCAACTCATATGCTGAGGGGAATAGCATGGCTAGCCCAACGCAAATGGTAATTAGTAAAGACACCTTAAATCCGTTGATAGTTGAGAGTTTGCTAAAAATCCCATAACAAGCTTTGTCGCAATAAACCCATAGCCACTGAGGCACAGGGAAGAGGGAATGTTTGGCATTTAAGATCAAATAAAACCCTCGACAACTCATTATGCTGAGGAGAATAGCATGACTAGCCCAATGCAAAAGGCGATTGGTAAAAGTATGTCAAATCCGTTAATAATTGGAGATTTGCTAAAAATCTCGTGAACCTATCACGTTATGTTCTTACCTTTGACAACGATATTCGAAACATCACATCTCAAAATCAATTAAATCTATCAAGTTAAACTTTTACTTCTGACAGCGAGATTCGAGTCATCTCATCTCAAAATTAATTAAATTTGTCAAGCTAAGACTCCTACCTCTGATAGCGAGACTCGAACTATCTCGTCTCATAACTGCCAAATCTGTCAAGTTAAACTTTTACCTCTAGCAGCGAGATTCAAACAATCTCACCCATTTCACTTCAATATAATTAAATCTGTCAAGCGAGATTCGAACCATCTCATCTCAAAATCAATAAATCTGTTAAGTTAAACTCTTATCTCTGACAGCTAGATTTGAATCATCATACACTACAATAAATAGTTTCTTTCGTGATCCTAATCTGATCACGGACTCTGTCTGTCACCCAGACGAGTCATCCAGGTATGTGCAATTAGGCGCCTCTGTCAAAACCGATGATCCTGACTTGATTATTTTGGCGTGTGCAATAAGCACCTCCACCAAACTCCAGACATGTGTAATTAAGCGCCTCTGCCAAAAATCCATGGGCGCGTTTAACAGTACACCTCTTTCCATCATTCTTCAATTCTGATCCGGTCATCTCGGTATGTTTAACAGTACGCCTTTGCCGAAACCTCATGGGTAAGTTTAACGGTACACCTCTGCCCATGGTTTTTCGATATCAATTCCATCATTCCGGCTTTGTCTGTTAGTCAGACGAGTCACCTCTCAATGCGAATGCAATCACTGGTTCTATCTGTTAGTCAGGCAAGTCATCGGTTTTGTTTGACAACTCAAATGAGTCACATCATATGCAAAATACTCAGCTTGTTAAGATTTCTCCATAAGTTTAGCAAGTTCCATCTTCCATAAAATCATCCAATAATTCCAAAAGAAAAATCAAATGTATTTTAAAATTTTGCTTAAACAAATAGAGGAGCAAAATTTTGAAAAATTTGGAGGGGTCTTTTAAAACAATAAAATAATAATAATAATAAAATAATAAAAAAATAATAATATTAAAATAAAAAAATTACGAAAAGAAAGAAGAGTCAGCCTCGCGTCTGCGCGAGGATGAGAACCTAGCCTCATGGGCCGAGGCTCAGGAAGGAAGGAACCAAAAAAAAAAAGAAAAAAAAGGTATGAGCCTCGCGCGAAGTCTTGCGAGCGCAAGGCTCAGAAGGCCAAAACCAGAAAAACAAGAAAAGGAAAACAAAAAAATAATAAAAAATAAAAAAATATATATTCTTGGTCAGGCCAGCCTTGTCGGCACGTATGCAGGCGAGGCATGCTGCCCGCCTCGTGCAGCGCTGCCCAGTCGCCCGTTTTGCACAGTGAATTTCGCCTTCGTCGTGCACAATATATTTTATTCCCGGCCTTAGGCTATTTTGCAATTTTTTCAAATTCTAATTAGATCCAAATTATAATCAGAGTCTAATTAATTTTTGGGTACATGATTCTAATTAATTTTATTTGAGCTTGATAATTCGATAAGTTCTACTTTTGAGTCTAATTAATTTTTGGATGTAGGAACAGGACCAGATATAATGAATCTTTGAGCAAATCTAATCAAAAGCAAATTCAAATATCTTATTAAGATTACATCAAGATCTTGTTTCTATCTACAAGGAAACTCACTCAACAACTTGGAGCCTATAAATACCTCTCAAGAGGGAATCAAAAAGAATATTTGGCAATTCATGTTATGCGCGTGGGAGAGCTTTGAAGCCTTGGGACCAACAGAGAGAAAGACCTTAACCATCGACGTCGGATCGTTCTTTTGATAAAAAGATAGCGACGTGTTCTATAATTTCTCTCCGTTTGTTTTTATTTTTATTTTTTTCGAATCTTTTCATTGTAATCGAAGAAAAAATAGAAATTTTTATAGTCTGTAATTTTTTTCAGAGATAATGGAAAGATATCCGGTTTTCCCAAAAACAAAGTCCCCGTTCACTCCTCTCACCTGCCCATTAATTAAACCTCCCATAAGAGGAGTTCAGTGCTAGAATGTGCATGCTGTTCTGCTGCATTCGTCTTATGAGACCCACATTCGGACTGTTGAGTAACTAACCTTCTTAGTACATGCAATTGGTCAAGGGACGGCCGAGGAGAAAACGCCTCTTCGAAACAGTAACATGATAAGCATGATAGCGTCCTCACTCCTAATTTCTGGATTCTGCATTATTTGTCGCGTGATGGGTTTGTCAACTGTAGTACATATGCCTGGCAAAATGATTTTGATTCTTTTGGTTTTTGTGCTGATCAGTCATGAGCCAAATGCACCCGGAACCAATTGGTGACGATTTGGTGAGATGCGTAGCTCGACCAAGGACTGAAACGATGGTCACCCCACCCAGGACAGAGATACCAATTGAGGTTTCATCGAGTTCGGAAACCGTGGACCACTCATATCCTGAGGAGAAGATTGGTACAGATATAACATTTATTAATGTAACGTGTTTTACGGGGATTGGTAAGTGTTTATCTCTTCGTACATTTTGTTTTCTTAATATTTGGTTTAGATATCGAGAGTGGTTGAGTAATTAAGGCTGTGTTTGGATTGAGGGAAAATGAAGAAAAAGAGAAGAAAAGGAAATGGAAAAAGAAAAGGAAAGAAAATGATATGAAAATTAGTTTTCTTTATTATGTTTGGTTAAAAGAAAATGAAGAAGAAAATCTCAAGGAAATTTTAGAAGAAAGCAGTTTCTTATGTTTGGTTGCTCAATAGAAAATTAAAAGAAAAATATAATTCTAATTAAACTATAGAAAATTTTAATATTAATTTATATAATATTGATATAATTTTTAATTTTTAAATAATTAAGTATATAATAACCAAATGGTCCAAACTTCACAAAAATTAAAAATATCTTGGAACTAAAATTACAAGCAAATTTGTGCAAAAATTTCTCTCCCTTTTTCCTTTTTCTTTCAACTTTCCTTTTCTTTCATTTTCTTTTGGATTTGAAGAAGAAAAGTAAAAAGAAAAAAAACCTAATACATTTTCTCTCACTTTCTTTACCTTTTATTTTCTCTCTAATTTTCCCTCTAACCAAACAGTGGAAAGCAACTTTCTCTTTTCTTTTCTTTTCATTTTCCCTCAATCCAAACTAAGTGATTGTAATGCTATCTAATCTATTTTAGTTAATCGTTTGCTATCACATGAGACTTTTTTTTTCTCTCGGTTTCCCATGTATATCTTGATATATCGTGGTTTTGTTATTTTTGCCATATATAGTAATGATTGTCTTCATTTTTGTTGTGATTCCAGTGCTATTGCTTAGCTAAGAAGTAAGAAAATACACAAAACTCATACATGATAACTCTTATCAATACCTACTGGACTGTTTGGGAGAAGATCTTTTATACTATAAAAATCTTATAGTATAAAGCATTGTTATCGCTAAGTTTACTTTCTAACAGTTGAAAAATACTTGTGATGTTACCGAACAATTCAGGATATGAAGGAAAGTCACAATAAATTTGGTGAGAAATCTCTTTTTTAGTGAAGAAGTTAGGTGAAGCCGAGATAGATCACCAAGCAAGGGGGAACTTCTAACGGGGCACAACTTTTTTCCTAGTGAGCCCAGTATCAATTTAGAAAAAAGGAGAATTTCTTAGTGAGCATATTTTTATTTCCAAAATGCCCTTTAGCTATATTTTCTATCTCTCTTCTCCTCACTTCCATCTCCACTCCCTCTAAACCCAAAATCCTCTCCTCTCTTCTCCTTCCAAACCCGCCGCCGCTGCCCCACCGTCCGTCGCCACTGCCCCACCGACCGCCGCCGCTGCCCGAGCCACAACCCCCCACCCTCTGCCCCGAGCCGCCGCCGCCTTAGCCCTAGCCCCACACCCGGCTGCCACACCCCCCTCCCGCCCCCACCCCCCCACCCTCCGCCCCCAGCCTCCGCTGCCACACCCCCAGCCTCCGCCCCGACGCTCCGCTCCGCTGTCACGCCCCCCCAACCCTCCGCTGGCTCATTTTCTCTCACTTGATCTCAGATTTCTGAGCTCCACTGTAAGTCTCCTTTAATTTAATTAAAATTTTTTTAATTTAGTTTATTCTTATTTGCTCTGTGACTGCCCTGAAAACTGAAAACTTCTTGTTTGGTTTGATAATAATTTAGAATCAGGAAAATCTAAACGAGTACATTTTTTTGTTAATTTTGATTTTTTATATTTAGATTATAATTATGAAGAAAATATAATATTGTAATCGTAGTTGTAAAATATGCGAAAATTTAGTTATTTTCTAATTATAGATGTTAATATTAAAATTTATTAATTAATTTTGAAGTTTAATGGTATTGTCCTAATGGTTGATTAAGTAACAAAGAACGATTCAGTGTCTTTAAATTTTAATATTACATTATCTTGTAGCTAAAAAATAAATAGATAAAATATGATATTTGTAGCAAATTATACTTTGATACTACTTACTTACACATAAAAATTTTACTGTTTTGATAAAAAAATATCTATGAATGAAATATCTTTGTATTGCATAGATGGATCCAGCAGAATCTTCTCGCGTTCGACCAACTGTCTCGTTAAGGAGGAAAAAAGTAGCATCTCGACCACAAATCCAACGCCCGATACGAGAGAGAGAAATCGAAGTGGCCGTAGATACTGATATAAATATAGAAACTCCGAATTTGATCAGATATGACAATGCCAGACTAGAAGAAGGGAATACTGATGCAGGAGGCTCTCAAGATGATCTTCATGAGTCAAATTACCGAGGTCCAGTTGATTTATCAGTACTGAAGAGTTTCAAGACGCACGTTGCTTTCTTCGTTCTAAAAGATGAGGTAATTATTTCCCGTTTAAAATCATTAAACAATCTATTGTGTGTGTACATATGTTAAGACTATAGTATATATACAGGAACGAGATCCACTTCGATGTATTAGTCACTGCAGAAAAATAAGTGCATGGTCATTGTTGACACCTGAGCCAAACACACGATTCATGGAATTAGTACGTGCATCTTCATTGTATCCATTGGTTAAATGCTCCTACTAATACATTAGCGATGTTGAGGTTAGCGCATTTGTCGAGAGATGGCATCCTGAAACAAACACATTTTATATGCCATTTGGTGAGATAACGATCACGTTAGATGATATTTCCTGCTTGCTTGACTTACCTGTAGTTGGAAAATCCGTCTGCCAACAAGTATCAGCAATTTTACTTGAAGCTGCTGATACAATTACTCATTCCTTGGGCGTCGGTTATTCTGAAGTATGGAATGAGCTTAATACGAAAGGCGGTGCATCGGTTCGACTGGATTGGTTAAGAGAAAAATTTTGCGGGGTTGTGGATACAGATACTGAACATAGGATTCGGTGTGCTGCAAGGACTTATTTACTGTATCTTCTTGGTTGCACGATTTTTGCGGACAAGAGCTGTACGAGAGTTTCAATTGATTACTTACCATTGCTGCATGATCTCGAAGATGTCCATACGTTCGCATGGGGTGCTGGTGCTCTTGCATGGTTATATAGACAGCTTGGGCTTGCTTCCCGAGCTAACGTTGCTCAGATTGCCGGGTATCTGACACTACTACAGTCTTGGATTTTCGCTCATTTCCCAAGTTCTATGCCGGTCTCGAACCTATCTTTTGCTGACGGTGAACCACTTGCTTGTCGCTGGTTGAGCAGACGGGATCACAATATCTCCCAATCACATGTGCAGTCTATTCGGTCAAATCTAGATAAACTCACAGGCAACCAGGTAACATTTCCCCTTTTTAATGTGCTTATTTAGTTTGCAAGTTATATATTGGTTACTAATGTACTTCTTTGTATCCAACGTACATGCAGGTTGATTGGGATCCATATCGGAATTATAGACAAAAATATCCGTTCAGAGAAATTACATTTTTTATGGGTACGTTGAAGATTTTCAGCGTGATTGAGCCGTACCATCCGGTGCGTGTACTAAGGCAGTTTGGTCGTCAACAGTACGTTCTACCTCCACCATTCTCAGCGTTACGTGAAGCACGGGGTATAACAGCCAATAGCTATGTGGTTAAGTACACTCACATTGAGGAGATGTGGAGAAATTGGCATGATCACGTATTGTATCTGGAGCACCGTGGGTCTATTGCTGACTACCCATCTGATTGCACGTCAGATTATATTTCTTGGTTCTCTAATATAACACAGCACTTTCTTGGAGTAGCACCAGATGAACCCCAAGTAGAGGAAGGAAGTCAATCAACCCGGCCAAATATCGTTGATGAGGTACTAACCATATATGTTCTTTATTCTTTGTCCCATATAGTACCCAGTTTATCTGATGCTTATTTTTTTCGCTTCATTAATATTACAGAGATATACACGCATAGAAGCAATAATCGATCCATTACTTGCGCAAGGGGATAAGGTATTCAAGAAGCCATCTGGGTTGTTATTTACTGCACTTGTGAAGATCAAAGCCCTGTTAACTGGTTGCACTCAGCCAGAAGAACCACCTGAAGAGCAAGCAGAGGAACCAAGTCAAGATCAATCCACTCCTAATGCACCCGATACGGTAAATTTGACTCGAACCAGAAGCAGACGTCAACCCCCGAGAAAGACAAGGAGATAGTGATGAATGTGTGAGATGTATAATGATATGGATGATGTAAGGAACTTGACGTGGCCGGTGTAAACTTATTTTGCAAACATTTTGATGAATTTGTTAAATTTATGGTTTTTGTTTGTAATGAACCCTATTGGTCACTTTTTGTTCGTTTAATATAAACACTACGTTTATATTTGATCGTATTTCTTTAATTTGTATAAAATATTATTTGTTTTATACGTAGGGAACCCTATTTATAATCTTCACTATTTCATTGTATCACTATTTATAATCTTCACTATTTCATTGTATCAGTAATTGTATCGTTATTTCATTGTATGGGTGTATCCAAGTATCATTATATCAGTATATCGGTGTATCATGAGTATCATTGTATTTGTGTATCAGCAGTATCATTATATTTGTGTATCAGCAGTATCATTGTATTTGTATATCATTGTATCATTGTTTGTCGGTGTATCATTGTATCGCAATAAACGATGTATCAAAGTATCAATGGGTTGGTGTATCAGTGTGTCAGTGTATAATTGTATGTTTTTTGCTTCCTTCCCTATATTTCGATAATAATGCATAATTTGTTATTAATATAAGTCCATAAACTGACGTTAAATTCGGTTAACTAATGATAAATCATTTTTTATAAGTAAATAGAGTCGATGAGGCAGTGGCCAAATCAAGTTACTGTCCGGACTGTCAGTCCGAACAGGTCGGATCCGTTCGGACTGACAGTCCGAACAAATCCAAGCTGTTCGGACTGACAGTCCGAACGAACTTGATTTGTTCGGACTAACAGTCCGAACAGATGAAGACTGTTCGGACTGTCAGTCCGAACAGCTGAGAGTTGTTCGGACTGACAGTCCGAACAGCCGAGAGTTAGTTCGTTCGGACTGTCAGTCCGAACGGCGGCCCCCTGTTCTGCCCATTTAGAGCGGGAGAAGGAAGAAGGGTAAGATGGGGATTTTTTTTAGAGGGCATAGTTGTTATATATTGGGAGTTTTAACTGGGCTCACTAGGAAAAAACTTGTGCCCATTTAGAAGTTCCCCAAGCAGGGGAAGCAATTATCGACGAATCCAGGGAAAGTCACAGCCAAAGAAAAATATATAGTATCTTAGGTGCTACAAAAAGGAAAATTATGGAACTGATTGTAGATCGTCTCTAAAAAAAAACCTTCAAAAGAATAAGGAGACAACTGTCGTTAAGGACATGATAGTTTTTTTTTTTTTTTTTTAGGAGGAAAACCAGTCAAGTATCAACTTGCTATTCTAGGACTTTAGCTGGATTATAGATTTAGGAGCACTCCATCATACCACTCCGATGAATATGATCATATCATAGTGGGAACTTCAGTTGGTGAAAGGTTTGAGAAACTTTCATCTAAAAATTAACTAGCATAAAATACACGTTAATGCTCAAAGATGCCTGGCATATTCAAAATCTACGTTTGTATCTGGTTTTAATAAGGAAAGCAGATGATGCAGGTTGTCACCTGAGCTTGGTGGTGGCATGTTAAAATTCACTAGGGGTAAGGAAAAATACATGTGGTTGTGCGCTGAGAAAGTTAACTTCATTGATAGTTTAAGACCAGTTACAATGAAATAGTTTTCCGTCAACAGAAGAAAAGAAAATTCCATTTTATGTTTATGCTGGGGTTTAGTATAGCGATGAAGGTCAATCATGTCTCCATTGACACTCCGAACAATGAGTTCTTCAAGTTGGAAGTTTCTTTAGCTTTGGAGATAGTTTGAGGGCTCTGCGAAGTGATGAACTCTTCGAAAATTTGTTGTATGGATTCTTTGTTGAATTCAGGTGTGGCTCTTTTAGTCCCACATCGGTTGAGAGTTAAGGAAACATCCCCCACGAGTTCTATAAATAGGACCTTGGGTTTTTAGTTTTTAGTATCCCAAAAACAATTAGTTGTTTTATAAAACTATTGTGAGAAAATATGTTTTATTTTGGAAAGTTTTCGAATTTGAAAAATTTCAAGTTGTAATTTTGGATTTTTAGGTTTTGGAAAAATTTTCCTATTTTTGAGGGACTTTTCAATTTGTCAGAGATCTTTATAATTTGAAAGTTTGGTGATAGTGAATTGATCGTTGGCGCTTGAGGACGTAGATAATATTTACCGAATTTTGTTAAATTTTGTCTTATCATATTTGCATTAGTTTCTTTATTCTCTACTATTAATTCTTGAGTAGCACTATTTTGGATACCTATTTATATGAGTAAGATATCTGTTTTCCGCAATAAGTGGCATCAGAACCAAAGGTTCGACCTTAGAAAATTATTGAAAAATGATAGAAGCTTCTTCGTCTACAACGGCTAAGATTACTGTGACTAATGCAAAGTTCGAAGTTAAGAAGTTTGATATCTGTAACAATTTCGGTATGTGGCAGTGCGAGATTTTGGATATTCTTTATCAGTAAGGTTAGATGTTGTTTTAAAAGATGAGAAACCAGAGAAGATGACAGATAAAGAAAGGGAAAGAATCAATCGCCAAACATGTGGACCATTCGATCTTGTTTCACAAGGGAACAAAAGTATTTGTTCATGAGAGAAACATTTGCAAGTAAGATGTGGAATGAGCTCGAAAATAAGTTTATGAAGAAAAGCAGTGAGAATCAGCTATATTTAAATAAGAAATTGTTCCGCTTCCAGTATCAACCAGGTACGTCTATCAACGATCACATTGCTGCTTTTCATAAATGGGTTAATTACAGTCAGACCCCCTCTAATATTGGGGGTGTGTCACTTAACACCCCTGAAGTTTGAAACTCTCAAAAAACTCCCTAAATTTTTAACACTGTTAGAGAGAGTTTGTTATTGTCACTCTACTTTAACTCTAAAGTGCACTTATGGCCCTAAATTTCCTATTTTACCCCCACAACACCATGCACACTCCCTCTCTCCTTCTCTCCTCTCTCTCTCTCTCTCTCTCTCTCTCTCTCTCTCTCCCTCTAGTGGTAATTAAGCTGTTTCATTATTAAGTAACCTAGCAAATTTCACATATTAACTGTCTAAGCACCAAAAATATATGGCTTGTTTTTAGAGGAACCTGGAGGATTGAGCTTGCTATTCAGGCGATGAGCTTGCTATTTAGAGGAATTTGCAGCACCAACTATATTTGCTATTTAGAGGAATTTAGGCGGTTGAGTTGCTGCTAGCAGCAGCAGCAGCTGCTGCAGCAGTTGGAGGATCTGCATGGTGCACATAATATCCTCTTAGTTGCACTTCATTTACACTGTATGGTGCACATAATATCATGTATAATTTACATATCAACAATAAATTTTCAACATAAGATGCTCAAAGATAGGTATTTTTTACCGTGCATTTGTATATCAACAGAAGATTTTCAAAGACAATTATTCTTTTCATTAACCATGAGTTACATCTCATATACATAATAACAACCAAAGTCCAAAAGTCCTCTACCAAAGTTTATTAAGACAATGCAACGAACAAATATTGATTGCATCTGCGCCGGCTTTGTTAATATTAGAAACCTGCAATCAAAATCATAATGTTAGAAACGTAAAATAATGAAAATATCTGAATGAAAAATCATGTGTTTCATTTACTTCTCTTTTACTGTTAGCTAATAAAATTTTCCATCCGTATGCATTAATTTTCTTTCACGCCCTGACTCGATCTTGGATCTCTCTGCATAGACAATATGAGATATCATTAATGTTCTTTAAAGGGAATAAGATAATTGTTACTCTACTTACCCGGGGTACAAATCGTCCCGCATCATCCGCTGCTCCAATTGCGACTCCACTTTTAGGAGGAACAACTATTTTTCCACCCAAATCCCTGCCTGTTCCTGAAATAAATGCAACTTTTGTTTTCGGCCTTACTCTTGATGCTGCACCACGTGTCGTATCTCTTTGGTTAGGAGCTCTCCGTTTGTCTTGCTGATCTAGCACTAAATGAAGTTGACTTTGTACTTACTCTTTGTTCTTTTGCTCTGTTGTTTTCATCGTTTTCAGCTTTCCAACTGTTGACTTCGCCTTTCTTGAGGCTGGAATCTTCGTAGCGGGCTTTCTTCCTCTCTTACTACTAGACCCTCAGTTGCTCGTTTAATTTCTGAGGGGTCATCCCATTGAATTCCTGGCCCTACATCACCCGTGCCCCGTATGTCAGCCACATATGTTTCGTTCTATGATTGGCTTGCTTGTTTAGTTTCTGTCTTCATCTTGCCAGCTCCATCACTCCTTGCATTCATGCATGTCCTTGCGTTATGGCCTAACCCCTTGCATACTGCGCATCTCATCTTCCCATATTTTTGCCGAACCGGCTGTGACATTCTTTTCTCCTCCTTTTCATCTTCCTTTTTCTTTCTTAATCTCCTTGGTCTTCCAGGTTGCTTACGCAATTTGGTGGCATAATGTACTCTTCTGCTAAAATTTCAAGCCACTGTGACGGATCAGGAATCGGTTGAGCTGCCCCGTCATAAGCTAGCTTGTAACTCTCCACTGAGAAATACGGGGAGACATAGTCCTCAATATTCCGTTTCTGGTTGTTAATAGCCGCAGCTGCATGCACACATGGGATCCCACTGACGTCCCAACGTCGGCATCCATAGGTGCGTTTGTCCAAATCAACTATCCACGTGCTTTCGTGTAGATCTACTTCAAACTTGCCTTCTGAAAGAAAGGGCATTGAAAGAAAAATTATCTAAAGTTGAAGAAGAAAGATAAAGGCAAGACTGATTCTGATGCATGAGTAGCCAAGTATGAAAATGATGACTCAGATTTCGCATTGATTGGTGTACCTTTAGTTTCTTATTCTAATGAGTGGATTTTTTATTATGAATACACCTATTATATATGTTTTGAAGAGTTTGATGAAGGAGCTATTTTCATGGGCAACTACAATTATTGCAAGACAACTGAGATATATTCAATCCATTTAAAGAATCTTGATAGATCAATCAGAGTTTTAACAGATGTTCGGTATGTACCAGATTTGAAGAAGAATCTCATCTCTTTGGACGAGTTAGAAGCAAAAGGTTTTACTATATCTATCCGAGATAGAGTTCTCAGAGTCACTTCAGGCGTACTTGTTGTGATAAAAAGTACGAGAAAGAATAACTTATATTATTTTCAGGATAGTACAGCTATTGGATCAACAGCTACAATCTCTAAAGAGGATGAAAATGCAGAAACAATTATATTATGGTAGATGCGACTTGGTCATGCATGTATAAGAGTTTTGCATAATTTAATGAAGAAAGGGTTATTAAAAGGTGCAAAAACCTATAAATTAGATTTTGTGAGTATTCTGTCATGGGAAAGAAGACAAGAGTAAAGTTTGGCACCACTATCCATAATACTAAAGGTATTTTGGACTATATTTACTCTAATATTTGGGGTCCTACTAGAACATCTTCTTTAAGAGGTATGCATTATTTTGTTACTTTTTTATGATTACTCTAGAAGAGTTTGGGTGTATCTGATAAAGACTAAAGATGAAGTGTTGAAAATTTTTTCTGAAATAAAAAAAGATGATTGAGATTCAGACAGACAGGAAGATAAAAAAGCTCAGATCAGATAATGGTGGTTAGTATAAAAGTGATCCGTTTATGAACGTTTGCCAAGATGAAGGTTTTGTTTGATACTTCACTAATATAGATTTACAAAAGCAAAATGGAGGATCAAATCCCCATCGAAATCGTAGAGACGAAAAAAACAATACAATCACAAGAAAAACACAAGAATTAACGTGGTTCGATCGATCAAGTTCGACCAACGTCTACGGAAACAACAAGAGAGATATTTATTATGCTGAAAAGTTAGAAGAAGAGATTCAAATATCTCTTGACCTCTCACGTCTCTCATAATACTAGAATCATCTCTCTGTCATCAACTGTTCACCTCTCTCGTATTACATAAAAAAGATATATATAGTACTATTATCCTAATCCTATTAGGATAACACTACTATCATCTAATTAGTGTTCTAAACCAATTAGAACTTTATCATCTGATTCAAGTCCAACTGGGACTCATTATGATCTTTTGATCATATTTGGATACTCAACGGATTTGAGACACAAACCCAATGCATATAAACTATTTTAAATTTTGTCATTATATCAGAATCACTAGCATATTCAAACCCAATATATTGGCGATATATGTTATATATATTCATATACCGTATATCAGAGACGGGGCATGATATGTGTTATAGTGGTATCAGAACCAGGCACTAGCCAGAAGTGTGCAGAACTAAGTGTTATGTGAAACAATGTGCCACATAAATACTGTGGGGGCCACCTCTTGAATATGTGGGACCTACCTCTAGAATCTATGGAGGTATCTCAAGAATCTCACATTGTCTGATAAAGTGTTAACGTGTTACTTTGTCCCTCTGACAAAAATATTGAATCCTAAAAGGGAAAGAATGTAATCCCAGCTCAAATATTCCCATATCGATCATGAGACACGAGTAGGTATAGTTTATAATAAATCCCATGAATCCATCAAGTAATTATATCTGGCCCTCTGGTGGAGGAATCCGTAGTAAATATAAATTATTTTTACTCTTATCATTCTAACAGATGTTTTAACATATTCAAACAAAAAATGTTGTTTTATTGTAACACCCAAAACTATATCCCAAAAAATTGGCAGTATTTTTCCATTTTGGGTGAGACAGTACCTGCAGGTATCCCAAATGCGGGTAGCCTTGTATGATAAAGAATCACACAATCAGAATGCACAAATAATAAAAATTAAATTGCTACATTCCAAGATATTACATTGTATTATCCAAAATAATTCTGGGAAAAATTAAATTGAATATAATTATAAGGGACATTGTCCACAATATATTATATTACAACAATGAAGAACAACATGTTGAACAACAACGATATAAGTTAAGGCCGAACACTATGGCCACAAAACATAAGATACTTATAGAAAAAGATGTTTCCAATAATCTACTGGGTCGGCTTACTCTTGAAAGGAAAGACGTTTAGTTGGCGAAGCTTCTAACATCTGGGGATATGTAGGTAACTCTGGAGTCAGATCCAACAAGAAATCGAATTGTGTACGTGATAAATTAACAATAATAGAAACATTAAAGAGAAAAACATATATGAAAACTAAAAATACATACATTTAAAATGTGGCAAGATGGTCTCAAAAAGGTATTAAATAATAATTGAACATTTAATATCTATGCAAGACAAAACAAAGTGTCATGTATAGCAAGATATATAATAGCATGTAAATTAAATTAAAGCATTCAAATTTAAGTCCTAGAGTGGTCCTCATGTCTCCTAAATGCTTGCACAAATAGAGGAAGTCCCTATTAAGAGTAACGTGGCAATATTATCCTCGCGGAGTATTCAATTCCCATGTAGTTCTAATTAACACTTGATGAAACTGATGATGTAGATGATTGTTTGTTATAGAGTATCCCATAAATCGAGGACTATGGATATTACAACGATAAAAGCCAGAGATTTTGATCACAGTTAAAGTCGAAATATCATGTCACAATCTTAGTTGGAATATTATGGTCACAGCACAAACTAGAATACCGAGATGCAATATAAATTGGAATATCATGTTACAATATAAACTGGAGTATCAGGTCACAACAAAACTGAAATATTAGATCACATCAGAAACTGGAATATCATATTACAATATAAAATAGAATATTAGGTCACAACATAAAATTGAATATCAAGTCACAGAATAACCTTGTATATCACGTTGCAATATAAGCTTGAATTTCAGATTACGACTACAAACCGAATTAATACGAGTTTACGTTGATTGATCAATGTTTGGTATCTCCCATAAGGCATTGACAAATGCTCTTTTCATTTCTCCCATGAACCCCGATTATCATATTTAATATGCAAATATTCAAAAATCAAGTTAAATTAGCTTTTAGGTAGTAATATGCAGGGTTAATATCATGGTAGTACAATATAAGAACCAAGTCACATCCGAAAAAGTAATACTATAAGTAAGTCAACATCCAAGTATATATCCAGGTAGAGAAAGAGACATACCAATGATACAAAATATATGCATGATACGAGAAATGTAGTTATCAGGTGAGCAATATGTTATAACACCATATGATCGAATTAATATATTGTATAAGGATTTGCCAAGTCGAGTGTAATCGATTATATCAAATTTGAGTAGAGTTAAGAATTATCAAATAAGTCATTATTGAATAAAATAACAAAATAATAGATTATATAGTTATATAGTAAAGCTGACTTCAAGCTAAATCTTTGTAACGATATTGAATGAGTTTGGACTAAGTTTCAAGGGATGGTTGGCAAGGTAAGTAGAGTTGCAAGGAAGAGAATTGCGAGGTAGACAATTTGGTAGATGTGAGTCGAGCCGATGAAGATAAGGAAAGTTGGCAGAGTTTACGGAGATGAGTGGTGTTGGTAAGGATGAATGTTGTTAGTAGAGATTAGTAGTATCAATAGAATTAGTGAAGACAGGTAGGCTAGGTAGAGTCCGATGATTAAGTAAGAATAAAAATAATATGAAAATCATGCAAATAGAATCTAAATACAAAACATAGATAGGTTCTATACTTAGACGAAACTCGCAAGGGGAACAATGAGCCTCGAGGAGTTTTAGTAACCCTATCATCATCCTACTATTGCTGGAATTTAAATAATTTTTATCTTTTTATATAATTAGAATTAGGATAAGAGTATAATAAATTGTGGAGGACTGAATTCTCAATCAAGCAAGCCTATGGTGATCTCAATAGATAATTGGAATAAAAAAATATCATTAGTTTACTAAATATGACCTAAAAAACTTGTTGTTGTACAACAACTATAATCTCAAGCAAAGTTTTGACTAGAATATGATGAAAATTTGAATATCTCAAAATTCGTACTCGTATCTTTGTTTGGATCCAATTATGCTAAATTAAAGCTACCGATAGTCAATTTAGACACCGAAATAATTTTCAATGAGCGTAATTTGAAATCCATAGTTCCAAATGATATTCGGTCTAATATTTATGATTTTTAAAATTTTTTTCCTGGAAGTCCAAAAAATATTTTCGAATTTTAAAAATTTAAAATATTAAATTAATCTTCTAATTATTTTGGAATTTTATTTCTCTCATTCCAGATATCAAAATGATGAATAGATAATTTTTTAGTATTTCTCTCATCGAGCACTACGTCATGTATTAATCTGATAGTATTTCAAGCATATTGGATGGAGCCGAAATAAGAAAAAAAATATATTTAAAAATTTATTAATTCCTTCCCTCTCTTCTCTGACCATAGTTCAAGAGCTGGTCTCATATCCACCGCCAAATGAGGCCATTGCCATTTTGGAGAGACAATCATAGAATTGACTTGGAATGAAATCAAGAATTAGAAAAATTTAAGTTTTTTTTCCTCTCATCCTCATTTTTCTTCATTCACTCTTCAAACCAACAGTGGCCCCTGCATACAAACCTTTTATGTGCCGAAATTAGCTCCAAAGGCTAAGCCAAGGTTGAAACTACTTTTTTTTTTCCTTTCAATTAGTATTTACTGAGCACAGTAAGTAACACTTTAATCTCCCTACTCTTTTCCTTAAGATATTTTATGAAATTCATTTCTTACTAATTACAATAGCACAAAAAGTAAGTTTATTATCAAATTAAGCATTATGCAATTAAAAGGCTAGTGATTGTCTGAAATATCTGTTTTTTATTTTTATAATTATAATTTATTTATAAAAGTAAAAATAGAAAAAAGACAAAATTTAGATTTCTTCGCATACCTGAGCCGTGAGATTTATGACTAATACAAAACCTTTTATTTTTATTTCTATCTCTTTTCTTCCATTATAGTTTCATATTAAAAGATAAAATGTCATTCTTTTCTAACACCGAAATAGTTTGCCTAGTCCAAAGTTAATAAGTGCAGACCAAAAGGAAAGTTAGTTTTCCCTCAAAATGTTGGTACAGTATTTCTATCAAGGCCCAATGAAAGGGAACGTTGACAGCCATATTGTAATTATTTTTTATTTTTCTTTAAACTGAATAATGTTGTTGATTCTAGATGAGGGCTGCTCTAGAGAATGTATATAAAGGAGCTACATTAGAGACATGATATCAAGGACATGGCGAATTAACATGATTAGGGACATTGTGATAATATATGTGCATGTGAATCCCGAACAATTGAGTGATTCAGTGACTGACGATTGAGTGAATGATGATATTGGACATGTATATAGTAATAAATGATTATGCATAATATCTTTATAGGTTATGAGTGACATGTATCATAAACTCGGGGATGTGGTGAAACTATATAATGGATAAGAATTATATCGTATAACGATTATTGTAATATTAAGGCCAAGAGTTTTCTACTGCTGCTACCTATATGATACTGGATCACTGAGTAATGATTAATACCTAGTATGGTATGTCTATTGCTGTAATACAGTATAAGGTGTGAATGGTAATATCTAGTGGTCTGACGTGGTTCAACACCATGCAATTGAGGCTGGGACCCGGGTATGTACGGGCATTTATAATACAGTTTTTACAACTAACTTGGACGATAACTAAGACCAATAGAATACATTATTAAGATATATAGAGTAATTGTTCGTCATGTTTATTTGTTTGTTTATTTATTAATTTATATTTATTTACATATTTAATTTTATATATTCATGACCAACACTAACATGAGCATACCCACATGCACTGATACTACAATACTATAATAGTACACCATTTTTCTTTCTTTAAAGTGTTACTTGCTGAGTTGAATCTTCTAGCTTCTGAATCCAGATTTGACGAAATAGAATGAGAGCTTGCACCAGTCAAAAATCCATACTTTGTTGATCAAGCGAATATTAGTAAGATATGGATCTACTATCATAATCTAGTATATATTATTCATATTTGTTTTGTCGAGCACTATTCTTTTTTATTATTTTTGTAGTACAAATCTAGAAAGTTGTGCCCTTTTCAAGTAATTAACCTTGTGCGTTATAAATGCAACTCTAGTTTTAGATATGTTATTTAATTTGTTGTGACAATAGTTACGATTATTCCAATATCCTGCGACTATTGCGTCATCTAGTGTTATTTTAAAGTAATATCCTCCGTTTTGAGAAGTAACTAAAAACAGGGGCATTACAGAATTAGAGTGAATGCAAGTTATACAATTTGTAGATCGTTAAATTCTCTTTCTAGCGAATCCAAAAGCAGCTCAATCGGAGGTCTAGATCAAAAGTTAATGTGCTATAGTGAGACAATACCACATTTCACGCCAGCAGTCTACTCCATAATATTGGCGAAATTGCTCAGCAGGGCTGGGACCTTGCCAATGTGAAATACCCCTGCCAAAAAAATTGACGGAGGTCCATCCCCACCGGCAATATTGGTGGAGGAACATTTCTACCGACATTGTCGAGCTATGGTTCTATCAGCAAAGGTTGGGTTTGAGCACAATTCTATTAGGGTTAGAGGCAGAAGTAGGGGACATGTAATTTATGAAAATTAAAGGAAATTGAGTCCTCATTCCAATGAGATCAAAATGAGTTTTATTAAAGTTGTGTGGAGAAAGTCACTATCAAAATACCGAGAGGGTGTATAACTGGTAAACTAGTATCTGGTGTATCTACTTTGACTTCTACCTGAGTTTCGACAAGCAAAAGGAAATATTGTCAAACACAAAGTAAAGAGATTCGTAGAGAACTGAATTTTAACATAATTTAAAAAAATATGAACCTATTTAGACTCCTAGATCAAAATTTATGATCGAAAAATTGCATGAGTATGTAAGTGACAACACAAAGCAATAGTGTAACAAATCGACTACTACTCAAATTTAGACAAAGTTAGAGTCGAGATTGGTGAAAGTGAAAAGTAATACT
>JAYEPQ010000004.1:45057392-45132392 GCA_036321105.1 Dracaena cambodiana
GGAAAGAATAGATAAAGTATTAATTTTGTGATAAAAAAGGCTATATAAAGAGACATTGCGAGGCTTGGAAAAAGAAACAGAAAAAGGAGAAGAATCAAAAAACTGATCAGAATATCACAACTAGTACTTCGGATGAAGGTATGGTAGTGATAATTTTTTTTGCTAAAGAGGAGTAGTATTCTCAGGTGATTTCGAGAAAGACATCTATATAGTTTAGAGAAGGTTTTGAAGTCAAAAGAAAGGAACACATGGTTTGCATGTTGAAAAAGATCTGTATGGATTGACGCAAGCTCCAAGGCAATAGTATAAGAAGTTTGACTTTTTCATGGTGCATCATGGTTATACACGGATAGAGGTAGATCATTGTGTTTATGTTAGAGAATTCCATGGTGGTAACTTCATTATTCTTCTACTATATGTAGATGACATATTGATAGTATAACAAGATATTCAGTTGATTCGCAGTTTGAAAGCAGATTTATCCAAGTTCTTTGACATGAACGATCTTGGTCCAGCACAATAGATTTTTGGAATGCATATTCATCGTGATAGGAAAACTAAGAAGTTATACCTATCACAAGAGAAGTATATAGAGCGAGTGCTGGTAAGGTTTAACATAAAAAATGCTAAACCTGTTTGGACATCACTTGATGGTCACTTCAAACTCAGTAAGAAGTTTTGTTCGTCAACAAAAGAAGAAAAAGAAAGCATGGCAGCTATTCCTCACTGCTCTACGGTCGGGAGTTTGATATATGCTATGGTTTGTATGAGGTCAGACACAGCTCATGCAGTCGGGATAATCAGCAGGTTTCTTATTAATCCCTGAAGGATCATTGGGAGACAGTAAAATGGATCTTCAGATACCTGATATGTATCTCCAAGATGTGTTTGACTTTTGAAGGTTTAGAACCATTATTTACCATTTGCGGACAAAACACATTGATGTGAGATACCACTGGCTATAAAAAACAGTGGTAAAATAGTTGATACTGTTGAAAAAGATTCATGCTGAAATGAATCTAGCTAATATGATGATAAAAGTTGTAACAAGAGATAAGCTTGAGCTTTATGCGGTCAGACCGACATGGATTCTAACTAATATGTTAGAGGTCAAACGTTTCATCCTCAAATGTGAGTATACAAACGTTTCATCCTCAAATTGAACTTCTGATAACCCACCCTCTAGGATTTCACTTGAAGAACTCTTTGGTTTTGGAAGGGAGGAAAGGCAATCACTCCCTCTCTACTCTCTCTCTCTCTCTCATCTCCTCTACCGTCATTACTCTTATATCGCCGCTACTACCGCCTCTGCTCTCCCCCGCCACATCAGGGCCGGCCGTCACAACAATTTCGGCCCAAGATATTAAATTCTAACAAAATCCTAATCCTAAATGTTTCTTTTTCTTTGCATCGACCTAAGGAGTTATTCTTTTTCGGCCCAAAGAGTTTTGGTTGTATCGATGGAGATGAGGATAGCGGTTGCGACAAAAATGGTTGGAAAATAGTGACGGCAATATCAAAGGTGTGCTCGTTCTTCACCGTAAACTCCAAATATTGATAAAAGGTGTGCTCGTTGTTCACCGTAAACTCCAAACATTGATTCAGGCTAGACAGCCCGGATCCACTGTCTAGTCCGATTCAATGTTTGGAGCTAATCCCCAATCACGAAATCAATGTAATCCTCCACTCCATAAACCTTGGCATTATTAGCCGCAAGTTCTGCTCTTTTCGCATAAATCTCAACCGCAATCACATGAATTTTACTGAAACACAAAAAGAAGAGCAGAGGTGCATTCAGATTTCAAAACCATCCATTTCCCTTCACATCAATTTCAAATTCGAGAGCACCTTGCAGCGAACTGGATGGCATTGCTGTCGACGCCGAAGAAGCAGTCAACGACAAGGGAGTGGGAGGCGGCGTGAGACACGTGGCCGGCAGCAATTGACTCTGGGGTGACGGAGAACTAGCCCTCTTCGTCTAGTTGGACGCCGACGTCGTACTTGGAGAAGAGGGAGTAGTGATAATGGAGGGGTAGTTTTTAGAATTTTAGATGTGCTCACTAGGAAAAATCTTTTATTTTCAAAAGAGAGAGCGGGCTCATTGGAAAAAGTGGGCTCACTAGGAAAAAAAGGTGTGCTCATTTGGAAATTCCCGGTGTTAAGTGTCCCCAAACAAAATAGAAGGTGAAAGAATTAACTTACAATTAAATAGCATAAAAGCTCAAGCAAACCTAATTAGACATTTGACAGACAGAAACATTCATTTGCTGGTAGTTGTTTAATTTAGTTTGGTTAACGTTAAATCATTTAACTTGTGCAGCGCTCATAATTTACTAAATCACATATACAAGCAAAACTAGAATGTAGAGGGACTTGGTCCCTTGGAGGAGATAATAATACATTGGGAAACGCAGGAAATAAGAAGGTCACAAGTCGACGACATGATAATTGCAAAATTTAGATGAATTTCTTTCATGGATGAAACAAAAATTTAACTTGAAATAGAAATCTCCCTCAAGATAACCTGAGTAAATTTAAGGAGCTCGATGGAAACGCAGAAACTTAGCCTATGTGTAGTTTTTAGTGCCGAATGGATTAATTCGGCATTAATATCTCAAGGAAGGTTATGCTAAAATTTATTACGGATCGTACTGGATATTAAGCTGCCTGGGAACAACTTGACATGATGAGTTTCAATGACAAAGCATCAATAACTTAGCCTTGGTTAATGCCTCCCTCTCCAATACAATACAATATACTAATGTTACTAACTAACTATAGCTATGTAGAATGAGAAAAAAATTGAAGAAACCAAAAGAGGACAGCGCGTGAGGCCCACAACCTCGTGGCATGCTAGGCTTACAGCCTCGCATGGTTGCGAGGCTTGCAGCCTCGCGGCATGCGAGCATGAGGCTTGCGGCCTCGCATGGCTGCAAGGCTTGCAGCCTTCGGCATGCGAGGCTTGCATTCTCGCGTGGGCCGCGAGGTCAGCAAGGCTACTTAGCCAAGCGTGGCTTGCGAGCCTATGCCAACCTGGCATCCAGAGGGGTTATTTTGTATATTTTACAAATTCTAATCATATTACAACTGATTTTGGTGTAGAATCAAGACCAAATACAATACGACGAATTGTGAGACAAAATCTCATCAAAATGAAACTCAAAAATTTGATAAAGATCACAAGAGGATTCTGCCTTTATCTATATGGAAATTCTCTGAATCATTTGGGATCTATAAATACCCATATAAAGAGACTCAGAAAAGACCTTTGGCAAGATCTTTCTCGCGCAAGAGCCTGAAGTTTCTTCTGACCAGCAACAAGAAAGAAGAGCCGGCCCTATAATCTCCACTGCCATCAACGTCGGATCGTCAATGTGTAATGAATCACGCCTCATAGCTACCTAGATCGTACGACTTCTGTAAAAGAGAGCAACGATCTATAAGTTCTTTCATTTGTTTTCTTTTTATGTTTTTTCATTGTAATTATTGAAATCATTGTAATAATTTTTCAATGGCAATAAAAAGAGACTTGGTTTTCGCAAAAAACAGACTGGCAACTACAGTAGGAGAAATCTCCTACACTGAAGAAGAGATGGTGGCCCAATCCGATGTTAACAAAATTAGAGAAACGGTGGAGATGTTGGTAATCCAAGTCGACCAACAGAAATACGAGGACTACATATCCTCAAACTCGTCGAGTCCAACCAAAAAAAGATCCGCGCAGCAAGGACACAAAAGAGTCATGAACTCAAAACGTTCAAAATCACTTGAACAACGAGATGGCTTTATGGTTTTGGATGACAAGGAGGCCTTGATCTGTAAGAGCCACTTGGATTTTCAAACTCCACTTCATTGCAACAAATAGTGTCCCTTCCAATTTTTAGGAAACTTGCTGTGTTCGATGCCAAAGGAGAACCTATTGCTGCACAAAGACGGACCTGAATCTGCAATCAAAATCGGAGGGCACGCTGCAAGACACTCAGAGCCCATTTTCAGTGCTAGGCTAAATCTCAACCTAGTGTAAATAAAAAACAATGTCAAGCTAAATCCCAGGCTAGCATAAGCAAAGATGGATGCCAAGATAAAATCCAGTCTAGCGTAAATAAAATTAAAAATCAAACTAAGTCTAAGCCAGTAAGTGAGGTTAATTCATTAAGCCATTGTGAGAGGCTAGATCAGTATGCCAGGCTAATCTAGTATGCAAGGCTAAGCCAGTGCGCGAGGCTCGTCCAGTGCGCGAGGCTCGTCTAGTGCGCGAGGCTGATCCAGTGTGCGAGGCTCGTCCAATGCGTGAGGCTCACTCAGAGTGCGAGTCTCACACAGTACTCGAGGCTAAAGTTAAGTCTCAGCCCCGTGTGAGAACTGTAGGATATGAGGCTACTAAGCAGAACTATACAAAACATGTCAGAACCAACACTGGATATCAGACCAACCTGTGGCCTAACAAAAATGATCCTCGAGACTTCGCGGAGTCACATACATGGAAAAATAGACTTAGCATGAGAAGTAGGGTCCGCCAGCCAAAGATGATTATATTAACACACCAAGAGAAAACTGCAGATTTACGGAATCACCTCATAAACAAAAGAAGGCCTGTATGGCCCCATCAATCATGTTGTTGTGAGGAATTAATCACTGCAGTTTTTACTCATTGTCGCTATGACGCTCCGAGACCATCTGTGTTTAGCCGACTATAAGCATCAGAATTTAGAAGACGCCTACAAAGACAAGACTTCGATTCAGATGAAGAGACCGGTTGTCATATCAAATATGGTGAATAAAAAGAAAAGCCAATCATTGAGAAGTATTCCTCTGATACATAGACAGAGGAGATACATCATCACATACACCTGAGAACAGGTGTAACGGCTCCTCGTGACTATAAAAGGTTGGCAGGGGGTTCAGATGAAGAGTATGAAGAGCACAGTGATCAATCGGCCTTAGCAACGCCACAATCTCATGTCTTCTCTCGATCTAGGCAAAGAACGGCCCATATGACCAAACGATTGGCTAAAATAAATCAAAGGATGGAAGTACAAGAGCACTTCATCGAAGAATAGCAAAAGAGCATTGAAGAGCTCAAAGCACTGCTCGTAAAAGTTATAGAGAATACTCAAAAATACACAGAAGATGGGATAGGGGGTTTTCCTCTGACAAAGGCAAGAAAGATGAGCATGAATTAAACCTAGACACCAAGGGAAAAAGTTAGGAGGAAGAATACTTTATCGATCCCCACACTGAAAGGATGAAAAAGCTCCACAGTCAGGTGGAAGCATTGATGCACAGGAAAGGGTTACAAAAACAGGGATTGTGGAGTTGAAAACTGGAGGGAGCTAGTCAAATAAGGTGAATTGCTAGAAATCCGCCGTTTAGAAGAACAACGCTCCATGAAGAATACTTTCATCGGTACACAACATCCGTAGTTTAGCCAACATAACGGAAAGAACGCCATGGCCCCAGGTACAACATCAAATCGCAAGCCCTAGAATCAGAAAGATAGAAGTTTTTCCAAGCAACGCGATGAGCAGGCATACTCCTTTAAGGATGAACATACAGTTGCAATATTTTACTAGCTCAATAAGAAAGGAATTCTCAAATTTCTAGAGAGCTGGAGGTCGGAGGAGGCAAAGAAGACTAATGATCCTAGATATTGCCTCTATCATCGCAATATTGGGCACCCTACTAAAAAATGTTATATACTCAAAGACAAAATTCAGATATTAATAGAGGCCAATGTGATCCAGTTGAGGCCTGAATAGAAAAAGTCTCGGCTAATATGACAACTATCATGATAGCATCAATCAAATTTTCAGCGGGGGCATCCCCATATCTGCGGGGAAGATGGTGTTAATCAATCACGATCCGTACAATCTAAAGCAAAAGAACTCTCCCCAATTTCCAGCAAGAAAGGAGAAATTATGTCGTTGCATCCGAATTTGTGCAAAGAAGAACAGTGGGCATCCACAAAAGGTTAAAAAAGGGGAACTAAAAGTAAGTCACGGACTTGAGATACTATTTTCGCTGTCACGAAAGAAGATTAAGCCGAGACAGCGATATTAACAAACTCGGAAGAAGATTACGATAGAGACAGTGGGGCAGACTCCGAGCCCAAACCAGCAAGAGATGATGACTTCAAGAATGAAATAAAACTACTTGTAATTAGCCTCTATAGTTTGGATGTTTCTGACACTATTGATAAGAGTCCAAGATTTATGAAGCAAAAGTGGCGAAGAACGTGGTAGGAGCTTAAAAGCAAACTCAGAATCACTACAGGAGGAAAAGAACACTCAAAGCCTGTGATGAATGTAAGGTTGAGCTAAATGCGAGGCTAAAACCCTACAAACAACGTGAGACCAAGTTAGCTTAAAGCTTGCCAGATGCGAGGTTGTGCCTGCAAGTGAAGCGCGAAACTTATTCAGTATGTGAGGCTAAACCAGTGTACGAGTCTAACTCAATGCGCAAGGCTAAGCCAGCGCACAAGTCTAATCCCGCATATAACGCAAAGTAAAATCATAATCCAAATGCAAGGTTAAGCTCGCTAAAATCATCTAGTGCATGAAACTAACTCGAGACTAAGCCAACTGAAAGTCATCCAAACGCGGGCTAACTCAAGACTAAACTAGTGTGCATGATTATATTAGTATATGAGGCTAAACCAGTGCACAGAACTCATTCAGAATACAAAGTGAATAAGTTTGCAAGGCTAAGATTTAGACCTACATAGTCTACTATGAAGAAGAAAGTAATCTATTACCACATGATGAACTCCATGGACCGCCAAACAAATCACATGCAGGGGATTGGACCCACACCCAGCCAAACAAGGATATGTATGAAGCCAGAACATGAGCTTATGCCTGCATACAATGCGAGGCTAAGCTAGTGTAAAGAATGCTGGGCTAAGTGTTAGTTTTGCACATAATTGCCAAAATGCGAAGCTAAGGGTCAGTCTTGCGTAGAAGAACCAAAACATGAGGCTACGTATGCATGCAATGCGAGGCCAAATCAGCATAAAATTATTTAAAATATGAGGCTAAACCCTACATACAACGCAAAGTCATGTCAGTGAAAAATGCATGGCTAAGTCTGCAACAAGAATGTGAAGCAAATTCAGTGTGAGGCTGCAACAAGAATGTGAAGCAAATTCAGTGTTAGGCTAAGCCAACGTGCATGGATAAACCTAGTGTGTGAAACTAAGCCAGTGAGCGAAACTCATCCAAAAGCGATCAGAATGCGAGGCTAAGTTCCAGTCTTGCATAGAAAAACCAAAATACAAAGCTAAGTTTTAGCCTAGCGTAGAAGTGCTAGAATGTGTGGCCAAATCTCAGCCTTTTGCAGAAGAACTAGAGCATAAAGCCATGTTTTAGCCTCGCACAAAAGAACTAAAATATGAAGCTAACTCAGTATGCGAGGCCAAGTCAGCACATGAGTCTAACTCTGTGCGCGAGGCTATGCCAGCATACAAGTATAAACTTGTGTATAACGCAAAGTTATACTAGCCAAGTTGTGAGGCTATGTGAGCGTGAAATGCGAGCCCAAACTTACAGCTATAAGTCTAAGTTTGCACTCTGAACGCGAAGCAAACATTGCATAACACTATCAAAGGCGTATTTCGTGATTTTCTGGTGCATTTCAATGGGGCCAACTCTGCAAGAAAATCAGAATCTACATCTATTTTATAATTCCAGAGACCAGAGAACTCGTAAGGGGTGGGTCATATTACAACTCCTATTTCTCACAATAAAGAGGGATACAACTCTTACTTCTCACAGGGGGCTGCTGATACATTATAACCCCTACTTCCTCAAGACAGTTTGCTGAAGTTTAATATGATTTTCAAGGAATAAGCTTGGCAATTATTCTTCAATTGGGCAAGAAGAATAGCTGCAGTAGGAGTGAGAGTAGCACTAATATCTCTTCACAAATATATGATCCTCTGGAGGCACTCACTTACTAAACCATGCACAAACAATACGGTAGAGTACAATGCACTCATAATCAACTTCCAAATAACTCAGAAGCTGAGGGTGAAACAACGCAAGCCGTATAATGATTTGAAACCTATCGTCAACCAAATGACTGGAGAGCACGAGGTAAACTTGAAGTCCTTGTGCTCCATCATCAAGTGGCCATCAAAATGGCCAACAAATTCAAAAAGTTTTACATAGACTATGTGCCACGACACAAGAATATGTATGAATATCTCCTCACGCCACTCATTGCACTTTGGCGCTGCCACCTGATTCGAGTGAGTGCATCACTATCGTGAGCCATTATCTTCTTTGTCCCAAAACAGTATTGGAGGCAGATGAAGTGCATCATATTGGATTTGCGGAAGATCCAAAGGAAAGATCTAAAAGAAGCGACCTCAATAACAAAAAAAGGATAGCTTAACTCTACTATGATGCAGTACTACAAACCCCGTACCGCAAACCACATGATGATATCCTACTTTGTCGTCTCTCAAAGAAGGAAGCTCAAGAAGTGCTTAGAGAAACTCACAGCAAGATTTACGGGGTTCCCCAGTTAGGGCCAAAACTTTGGAACTGCATAAGAAAACTTCGCTACTCTTGGCCGAAAATGATCATCATTACAATGTCGTATGAAAAGCATTGTCATGATTGTTAGTGCACGCTAATTTCATCAACTGCCAGAGTATTTGCATCCTTTTGCTGCAAGCACTTGGGATGTGGACATTATCAAGCCAGGTCCTCCATCCTCATCCAAACAACATCAGTTTATACTGGCAAAAACCAACACTGCTCTGAGTGGGCTGAAGTTGTTCTCACAAGAAAAGTAATGACAATAGATGTAGTTAAATTTGTCGAGTGCCATGTGATCTACCGGTTCAACATACCATGACATATCATCCATGATGATGGGCTCCAATTTGTCAGTCAAGGCTTTGCGAGATTCAACAACAAGTTCAGAATCTATGATGTTGCTTCAACACCTTATAGTCTATCAACTAGTGATCTAGTCAAAACTTTTAACAAAATTATTATGAAGCTCCTCCAAAGTTTGTCTCTTTAAGCCAATGCGATTGGGACGAAAATTTTGGAGAATGCTTGTAGGCTCACCAAACATGCACTTCGACTGAAACTATACCATTTCCTATGGTGTATGACCTCAAGACCATCTTGCATTTTGAAATCCAAATTCCATCTCTGCAAGCTACGTTAGCCATAATAATGACAATCGAAGAACATCGGCAAAAACTTCAAGAATTAGAAGCACTGACAAAGAGCGCTTGAAGCGCAACAGTAGATCAAATTATAAAGTCAAAGAAAGAACTTTCAAAGAAAATGATAATAACCCATAAGGTCAAAAGCAATTTTGAACTCCAAATGGAAATGGCCCTTTGAGGTAGAGACGGCCTACTCGAATGGAATTTATCATCTAAACAATTAAGGTGGCTTCACCCGATGGCCACAATGGCCAAGGGGAGAAAACTGAAATCCTCACCAACCCTTTCAAACTGGGGGTAAGAGTATGAATATCAACAATCCAAAACCCAAAAGGTAATGGGAAGAGGAAACATTTAGCCTTTAAGCCCAAATAAAATCGTAGGCAACTCACCATGCTGAGAAAAATAGCATGGCTAGCTCAATACAAATGGTGATTGGTAAAGGCATATCAAATCCGTTAATAGGTAGGGTTTGCTAAAAATTTCACGATAAATTTATCACAATATTATCATATAAGGATACATCATTGCTTGACACTACGAAAGCAAAGGGAAAAGAACAAGCTTCTCAACAATCCATCATGCTGAGATAAAAAGTATAAACAACCCAAAACTGCAAAGGCAAAGGGGAGAGGAATTCAAGTCCTCGACAACCCATCATGTTGAGGTAAAAAGCATGAAAAATGCAATGTTTCAAAAGCAAAAGGGAGAGGAGTTCAAATCCTTGACAACCCATCATGCTGAGGTAAAATGCATGAATAACCCAATACTTCTAAAGCAAAGGAGAGAGGAAATCAAATCCTCGACAACCTATCATGCTAGGGGGATAAGCATGAACAACCTATAGCTGCAAAGGCAAAGGGGAGATAAAATCAAATCCTCGATAACTCACCATGCTGATGGAAATAGCATGGCTAGCCCAACATAAATGGTGATTGGTAAAGGCATATCAAATCTATTGATAACTGGGGGTTTGCTAAAAATATCATTGTTGGCATAATTTTCTGCTAATGAGTCATCTATTATGAAGAGAGAGATCTATAAATGAAAGAAAGATTACTTTCACGAGTCATGCTCTATTTTCTATAGAAATGAAAGTGCGAATCACTTTTCCCAAGTTTGCAAATCTAATAACAGGGATGGATCCTATAAAACCTCATCATTTTGTCCAAGAGCAGTGAACAAAGTCATTACAATCCAGTTGAACTACGAAGATTTGCGTTCCAGCTACAATCATTCATATTTGCGAATATAAAATTTAAGATTCGTGTTCCAGCTATAATCAAATGGAGCTGCGAATCTAAAGTTCGAGATCCGCATCCCCGTCATAATCAAACGGAGTCACGAATCTAAAGTTTGAGATCTGTATCACGGTTATAATCAAAGGAGCTGCAAATCTAAATTTTGAGATTTGCGTTCCACATTTCAGTTATGATCTAGAGAATTGAAAATGCCGGTTACAAATTTTGGAGATTTAATAGAAATTTACCAAATCAAAAGGCGAAAAGTTAATACTCAGATCGTTGAGGTCGACAGTTGGATGGTTACATCAACTCAAGAGTCTCCAAATCTCTATAAAAAGCCTGAACCAAGGCAGAAAAATGCACACGGAGACTATAAGATCAATACGATATAGAGAGTCCTTTTTCATCCAGTGTTGTTGCTGTCGAGAGTTCAAAACCTTTGCCAACTAAAAAAATTATGCGGAGTGTTAACGGAGAGCAGGATCGTCCTCCACAGCTACTACAGAGCCCAATTTTAAAGAAAGAGGAAATTCAACTTTCCTCATCTTCTGTAAACGGAAAACCGTTTGAAATTGTAATCTTTTATTGAGAAAATTTAATAAAGAATCATTTACAATTTTTATGGCGAACAGAAAATTGGTGACTCCGCTAGCGAGCCCTATCATCTCTAATGATAAGGTTGTAGCTCAACCGATGATATTCCAGTTGGTAGCTTTATCGACTCACTCATTATTGAGTTCGATCAGGAGAAATATGAGGAATTCCTCCCCTCTGACTCTAGAAGTCCTAACTCCTTACGGAAATGCTATAAGGTTTCCAACAACTCAACCTCTAAAGAGGTCTCAAAGATAGCAGTCCAATCGAAGGACTCTACAGACCAATCCAGTCTAAAAAAAGACTCATCTCCTTCACCAGCACAAGACTCAGGATTAGCTCCCGCTAAGACCCATGATCTCTAGAAGAAAATGGATTAGGATCCCCATGATAATAAGGAAAAATGACCATTTTCTGCTTTCCAGAAAGATAAATTAGAGAGCAAGGTTCCTCTCAGTCGTACGATGAGGAGGAACCTAAGAAGAAGTAAGACTTGTGCTCTCCGCAGGGTCATGAAGCAACAGAAAACTATTGAACCACAATCGCAAGGACCTACCGTGCAAGTATGGAGGCCAAAAAGCAAAGTAGTGGTCTTGGATAAGAAGAAAAATCAAGATGCAGAAGGGTTTACTCATGTTTCTTACAAGAAACATTGTACACCCACTAACCTATTTATAATTACAAATGCGGAGTTTATATTCACTTTCCTATAACCAGACGAGGGTCTCATCCTCATGCCTCTGGAGGAATGCGTGATTTTCACGATCACGTTCTTAAAAATAGGCGCGAACCTCAAATTCCAGTGCCAACGGGAAAGCGCGACTTTCAGAAGTGCGCTTCCGGAGAAAAGTCCACTTCCAAGGTAGAAGTTCATTAATCTACTGTTCCAGTTACAGTGTAATTTGCTTCTGGGATTTTTAAGGGAATAGAGACCCCATTCCAAGGATATCTTTCGGAGGTAATGCCACTGCCACTAATCAAATGGGTTCTAATACAAGAGATATTAGAGAACTTCTTAACAAAAAGAGAGAAGAATCCCGAGTATCCCCTTGTCATTGTGAACGATTGATCAATGCAATGCTATCACATTGTCATTGTATGGCTGCTCCTGCTAAATAATCGATTTTTAATCGACTTATAATATCTTTGTCTTAACCATCAAAGAGAACATGACATAACAAGTAGGAATTCTCTGAACCCAAATATCTTGAAATGTCATCTAATATGATAAGTTTCAGGAAGAAAAAGAAGAAGACGACAAAGAATGTCTCTAGAAAAGACTCTTCTGACTCTGAACACTCTTCAGGCTTGAAGAGTGTATTCAGCGATGTGCGAGGTGTTTTACAAAACACTTGACTCAAAAAGGGAGTAACAACCCCAGAAGAAAACACAGTTAACTCAGTCGTAGCTGAATTCCAGATGTCAGATTCATTCCTTGAAGACTCTGTATCCGCATACATGACACAGAATACTCCAGAGAAGTTCATGCGGAGATCGATGAGCAAGATAGAACCATCCAACAACAGCAAAATACCATCAATGAGATTAGAGATATACTTCATGTTTTGCTGGAATTGGAGGGAATGAAAAGGAAGATATGGGAGAATCCTATTCAAGGATTCCACATGATCCAAGAGGTGACAAAGGGAAGAATGTGGAAGATGAAGATAATCACATCCCTCCTACAAATAAGAATGAAAATAATGAGGATCACCGCGAAGTTGAAGATAATCGCTCCGTGCATTCCCATCACCAAGAAGGAACTCCAAATCAAAAAGGAAATGCAAACACTGCTTGGATGGAAAGCTTTTAGGATCAAATGAATGCTCTCATGCACAAGAATGATTTGCAAGAGCTGGGGGTTGTGAGGCCATATCTAGTGGAATGGAAAAGTATACCATTCTCTGAGAATTACAAACCGTTGAAGCTCAAGTCATTCAATGGTAAAGGGTCGCCAAAGACAACTGAAGAGATTACACAGAGACTCGAGGAAGAAGGAGGAGAAAAACAAAGACAAAATAACAATCCTAGGTCTCGATCTAAGGGACACAAAGGGAAGAAAACAATGGTGACTGATACTCGGCAGTATGCAAAATTTTCTCCAAAACCTCCTCCTCAATCGCGGACTCCTCAAAAGCAGTACTCTTTCAAAGATGAGCACACCAAAATCATTTTTAATTGCTCATGACGAAGAGTGTACTGACGCTACCAGAGTCTAAATGACGTGAAGAAGCAGGAAATGTTAATGATCCTAATTACTGCATGTATCACATGATCATTAATCATCCTACTCAGAATTGTTATGTGCTTAAGGACAAAATTCAAGTTTTAGTAGATGCTAAAATTATCAAGGTGCAAGAAAGAGTACCAGAAGAAGGTAACCGCAAACAGGTGACTTCCAGATTCGGAAAAGCACAAGATTGGATAGTGTCAACTATTCAAGATGGAGTGCAACATATTTACAAAGACATAATGAAAATCATAAACTATGATCCTCATCAGCAACAAAAGAAAGGATTATGTCCTTTTGAAACCGATAACGGAGAAATAATGTGGGTGCATACAGATCTTCTTAATGATAAGTAATGGACTTCGAGCTCATCTGAGAAAAGCGAAAAGGAAAGACTCTTACTTCTAATGCTGTCACTGCAATCCCAGAAAATGATACAAATGTTCCTACTCTGATGGACTCAGAAGAGGAAGCTAAATATTCTCTAGCGATTAATGCAGATCAGCCTACCTCTGGGACCCGTTCAGGAAAAGAGTACTTGAAGAACTACGATCAAGTAACAGAACCTCAAACACCTCCAGAGAAGAACAAGCTAAAGGAGCTCAAATTTGATAAAGCTCTCAAAAACAAAAGTAAAGAGATAACAGAAGGGTCCAAGAAGCCACTTCAGTTTGACATATTGGCGCAATTGGCCAATATTCTTGCAAGGATTACTTTGTATGAGCTCCTAAACCTCTCTAAACAAATTATAGAAGTTTTAAGAGAAGCTATGCAAGATTCTGAGGTGTTTCTGGCGCAAATGTCAGAAACAATTGAAAAGAAGAAGAGGTCTGTGAAGTATGTCATCAGGCTTCTAGAGAAAAGATCCCTTGCCTGACTTTCACCAGAAGATATGCAAGTTAAAAATAACAAGTTTCATCGTCCTTTGTATTACAAAGAATATATAGGGTCATCAGAGATCGACCACATTCAAGTTGATCCTAGATCTGCTTTGAGTATAATGCTGAGAAGAGTGTTATGATATCTTAGGGTTCCTATGAGCATATTAGCGATAATGAATACTACCATCTTTGGATTTAATACCAATGGTAGTAGACCATTGGGCAAAATAAAATTAAAATTCCAGATTGGTGATTTGAAGACGGAGGTCACATGCTATGTGATAGATGCTGAGACGTCTTATAATCTTCTACTTGGAAGGCCCTGGATCCATATCAATCTCATTGTTCCGTTTACACTTTATCAGTGCATGAAGTATGTGGATAAAGATGGAAACGTGATGACTTTAGTGGCAGAGAAGCAACCCTTTGAAGGAGTTGAAAACTACTTTACTGATGAATTCTATATCAAGACATGTTTGATGCCTCAAAACAACTTGCTCCAGAGGCGTTTGATAGTGGCAATGAGGCTGATATAGAATCAGGATCCGAAGATTCGAAATCTGATGATGTAAGTTGGGATGAAGAGCCCATTGTAATAAGTCTTGAAGGCCTTGATGTAAATGACACCACCCATTCTGATGGTGAGTGGATAATAAGTGAAAATATAGAATTTGCTTACTCTTCTAGTGTTACCCCTCAAGTACTATTACTGATGTGGTCAGTGATCACCTAGATAAAATATACTCGTTGGCTTCATTTCAAGCGCCCATCCAATCATCCTTCTATGAACAAAGTGATGATGATGGAGATGCGAATGAAGCTATTTTTGAAGTTCCTCCTAATGATGAAATTCAAAAACCTATAATATTTTGAAAAGAAAATGATAAAGGTAAAGCAAAATATTTAGATTCTAAAGAAGAACAGGAAAATCCCGAATTATTCCATTATGATGAAAATTCTCATAAGTTAATGAGAAAAATGGGATACAACCTAGCCAAGGGCAGAGGGTTGAATTTCGGAAAAGAAAGGGAAGCGATCCTTCAACTCTTTGTTCCAAAAAGAAAAATGCCAGATTACTACCATAAAACTGGTAGGGAGTTGAGATATGTTACCACTTTCGAAAATCTTTCAGATGAGAAATCTAAAGAAAAACAACCAAATATTCATCAGAATCATCCTGTTGTGATTCAGATGTGAGTGTTGGCGTCATTTTTCGTGAAGATTTTGTCAACATGGTCTCTGCAGACCAGGAAAATGAAGACACTGATGAAATACTGCTAATCAAGGATGATCCTTGGACAAAATATCTTAATATGAAATGGAAAACTCAAATTGAACAGCGAGAATCTCCAACTGAAGATAAAATGATCCAGATAAATATGGGTAATGAAACTAATTCTAAACCCATATTTATAAGCAAACATTTATCTTTGGAAGAAAAAAAGAGATGATATACCTCGTTCGAGAATATATTGATGTCTTTGCTTGGAATTATGAAGACATACCAGGACTAGACCAAACAGTTGCAATTTATAAGTTGAATATCCGAATAGATGCAAAACTAGTGAAACAACAACAATGAAGATTCCGTTCAAAAATTATGGAGGCAATCAAGGTTGAAATTAAAAAGTTAATCAAATCGGGTTTTATTCGCGAAGAACAACATCCTAACTGGGTTGCGAATATAGTTCCTGTAACCAAGAAGAATGGAAAGATCAGGGTGTTGGTATTAATTTCATAGACTTAAATGAAGTATGCCTGAAGGATGAATTTCCATTATCCATTACAGATGTCATGATTGACAACACTTGTGGCTATGAACGCATATCGTTTATTGATGGATTTTTAGGATACAATCAAATCAAGATGTATCATGATAATGAAAGCATACATCCTTCATAACACCACATAGAGTATACTGTTATATAGCATGCTATTTGGTTTAAAGAATGCTGACGTCACATACCAACGTGCTATGAACACGATAGTCCAAGAACATTGGCAAAAAATAGTAGAATGCTATGTAGATGATCTGGCAATTAAAAATAAAAACAAGAATGATCATCTTTGCGACTTGAAAACAATGTTTGATCTTATGCGGAAAGATCAACTTAAGATGAACCCTACTAAATCTTTTCTGGGTTTCTAGTGAAAAATTCCTTGGTTTTGTAGTTACTTCCCAAGAAATTCATCTTGATCTAAAAAAAATTAAGGCAATCCAAGACATGCCACCTCCTAAGAATCTCAAAGAACTAAGAGGACTATAAGGTATATTGGCGTACATCTGCAGATTTATATAAAATTTATCTGGAAAATTCCAACCTTTCACAAAATTGATGAAGAAAGGGGTGTCATTTGTTTGGGATGACACATGCTAAAAAACCTTCGAAAAAATTAAGGAATATCTCACCAGACCGCCTATACTCGTAGCTCCAGTCTCAGGAATACCTTTCCTGTTATATGTGAGAGCTATGGATCATTCATTGGGAGGTTTATTGGCACAGAAGAATGAATTGGGTCATGGACAAGTTATTTATTACCTCAGCAGAATGATGGTTAGGGCTGAACATCGATTTAACCCAGTGAAAAAGAATATTTAGCTTTAGTGTTCGCTATCCAGAAAATGCGACACTATTTAGTTGGGCAAACTATCCATATTATATCGAGAGTAACCCCAAACCCCTTAAGAATACTAATGACTAAACCAGGGCCATTAAATTCAAGACTATCCAATTGGGCTATTTTACTATCACAATATGATATGCATTTTATCCCACAAAAATCAATCAAGGGACAGACTATAGCTGATTTCTTAGCCGAACACCCAATTCAAACAATTTTAAAATTTTATGAAGAAATTCCTGACGAACTAGGCGAAGGAAGTTCAGTTTTGAAAGAAGACATTTCACGAGAAGATGCTGAAGTGAATGCTGTTACGGAGGATGTATGACAACTTTTCTTCGATGGTGCCTCTAGGTTGGGACCCAAAGGAAAATGATAGCAGGGGTAGGAGTTGTCTTTGTCTCTCCTTATAATTTTCAATGGTTTTCCATTTACAGAAAATGAGGAAGGTTGAATTCCCTCTTTATATAAAATTAGGCTTTGTAGCTGTGGAGGACGATCGTACTCTCCGTTGATACTCCGCACGAATTTCTTAGTTGGCAAGAGTTTTGAACTCTCGACAGGACTCTCTATATTATATTGATCTCTTGGTCTACGGGTGTGTTTTTCTGCCTTGGTTCGGGCTTTTAATACAAATTTGGAGACTCTTGAGCTGATGTAACCGTCCAACTGTCAACCTCCACGATCTGAGTATTAATTTTTCCTTTTTGATCTGGTAAATTTGTATTAAATCTCCAGAATTTGTAACTGGTGTCTTCAGTCCTCTAGATCATAACTAAAATACGAAATGCAAATCTCAAACTTTAGATTTGCGGCTCCTTTGATTATGACGGGGACGCGAATCTCGAACTTTAGATTTGCGGCTCCTTTGATTGTAGCTAGAATGCGGATCTCGAACTTTTGATTCACGGATCTATATGATTGTAGCTGGAACGTAAATCTCAATCTTTATATTCACAGTTCAACTGAACTGTAATGACTTCATTCACTACTCTTGGACAAGATGACGAGGCTTTATGGGGTCCATCCCTATTATTAAGTTTGCAAACCTAGGGAAAGTGATTCACGCTTAAACTTTATTCATGAATCGCACTTTCAGTTTCTATAGAAAATAGAATATGACTCACAAAAGTAATCTTTCTTTCATTTATAGATCTCTCTTTATGACAGATGATCTCGTTAGTAGGAAATTTCACCAACAGCTAGGAAATGAATAACAGTGGGAAGAAAGAAATTGTTCTGTCTGAAGACTGAGCTTGAAGCAGAATTAAAAAAGTAAAAGACAAGTGAAGTATATGCTCTTGAGTCAAATCTCGAACCAAGAGATTGGCGATTTCCTTACATAGATTACGTTCTTTATGGAATATTGCCAGAAGATCTTAAAAAAGAAAGAGCAATCCAAAGAAAAGCTATTCGATTCTATTATAATGCCGAACTTCAGAGATTATATAGAAAATCCTATGATGGGATTTTACTTCGTTGTCATTCCAATAAAGAAGCTCAAGAAGCACTCGAAGAAGCTCATAACGGCATCTGCGAAGCACATCAACCAGGACCAAAACTTTGGGATAGACTCCGAAAATTGGGTTATTATTGGCCCAAGATGATGATAAATGCGGTCATCTATGTTAAGAAATGTAGAGCTTTCCAAATAAATGCAGACTTCATACAACAAGCTCCGGAATATCTCCACCCGATGACTACATCATGGCCATTCCAACAATGAGAAATGGACATTATTGGATCAATTTTCCTACCATCAACAAGAGGACATCGGTTCATACTAGGTATAACAGATTACTTCTCAAAGTGGGCTGAAGTTATTCCTCTAACCAAAGTGAAGTCATCAGAGGTAATTAAATTCATTAAACATCATGTGCTATATCGCTTCAGAGTGCCCAGGAAAATTATTCATGACAACGGATCTTAGTTCATGAGTCAGTCATTCTCCAGATTTTGCAATAAATATAGAATTGAAAGCGTGGCTTCTTCTTCATATTATCCTGCAGCTAATGGTTTGGCAGAAACTTTCAACGAAACCATTATAAAGCTCCTCAAGAAATTTGTTTCATCCAACCAAAGAGACTGGGATGAAAAGCTTGGAGAATATCTCTAGGCATTTGCACCACTGTCAGAACTCCTACTAATACTATACAGTTTTCTTTGGTGTATGGGTCTAAAGCGGTCTTGCCATTGGAAATTCCAATTCCGTCATTACGAGTTGCATTAGCGACCAAAATGATACAAGAGGAACAACATCAACAATGACTTCTAGAGCTAGAAGCTCTGGATGATAATCAGCTGGAAACTCAGCAAAGCAGTGAACTTTAACATGCGCAGTTTTCCAAAACCTTTAACAAAAAAGTCAGATAGAGATTTTTCAAAAAGTGTGATCAGCTCCTCTTAGTAAGGAGACCGATCATAACAAAATCAAAAATCCAAATGAAAATTCCAACCAAAATGGGAAGGGCCCTTTGTTATTGATGCAGTCTACTCTAATGGCGCATATCGGTTGGCAAAACCCAATAGTGACAAAATAATGATGTCAATCAATGAAAAAATTCTGAAAAAAATATTACTCTTAATAAAAATTACGGAGCACCAGCTGAATCTTATGCATGGGTAGCTCAAGGCAAATAGCGAATCAAACCCGTTTGTAACTGGGGTTTCGCTAAAGATCCTCTAAGACTTGCCATAGTAAAATCTTACCTTTGATAAAATGAAAATTCATGATTCTGGACCAAAGAGTTTGAATTGCGAACTTTCACAATATTGCGAATCAAATTTTCATTCCTCCATATATGCTAAGTTAAAAATACCTTTGGCGAATTAAATTTTCCTTTCTTCCAAATTTGCTAAGTTAAAAATACCTCTGGCAAATTAAATTTTCCTTTCCTCCAAATTTGCTGAGTTAAAAATATCTCTGGTTAACCAAACTTTTCTTTTCCTCAAAATTTGCTAAGTTAAAAATATCTTTGGCGAATTAAAATTTTCTTTTCTCCAAATTTGCTAAGCTAAAAATATCTCTGGCAAACCAAAATTTTCTTTTCCTCCAAATTTGCTAAGTTAAAATAACCTCTGGTAATTCAAAAGTTATTATATTACAAGTCACTGAACAACATAAACTTTAACTTGATCGAAAAAGTTAACACTTACTTCTATGCTGACTCAAGAAATTTACTCATCCGTAGCAAAATTCATTTTTGGGCGATTGAATAATGACTTCATAATGTCAAGTTATCAATTACCTCTAAACAATATCCCCAGAAGTCAATACTCATCAAGTTAACAGTTACCTCTAATGATCAACATCAAAATCATTCATCAAGTTAATAATTACATCTGACTGAATGACAATAAAATTCTAAAAAAAATTATTCATTATCAAATCAAAATTACAAACTTGACTTACAAACAATGAAAATGAGTATAAATCATTGAGTCAAGAGAACATTAAAATTTTTCATTAACATCTATAAGATGGTTTCATTAGTAAAGGCAAAAATCTTTCTTCTGTAGCCTCCTCTTGCTAATGGTTAAGGACCTTCAAGTTGGTTCGCTCAGTCATAATCAACGTCACCAGTGACTTGATTAGCTCAAAATTGGTTGTACCAAATGCATATTCCCAAGTGTACAACTTGAGAGATTGCTAAAGTTGAGTGCTGCCTACAACCATTTAGTATCTTTAACTTAAGGATGCTAGGTAGGAAATAAACAACGTTATAGACCTGAAATTTTTTATCACATGAAAAGTACATGATATCTTCTGGTTCTCCAAAAATATTGGAAGCAATTATGAACCAGTCAGGTTTGGACCATTGTTAAGGAAAATGACTACAGTTATATGCTGCGATAGATCAAAAATCTTGATAAAAAATATAAAAGAAAATACCTGATCTATGTTCATAACAAGAGAAACTTACCGTAATTAAGGAAAATGATTACGGTCATAAGGATCTTTCAGATGGAATGCTCCATCTCAAACAAGTTGATGGTATCTGGAGGCCTTGTAACATGCAAGCCCCCATCCTATACCTCAACCAGGGAAGAGGAAGAAGATCATAACTGCATAATAAGATAGAGAGATTAGAAGAATTCTCAAGTCAGAATGGCTCTTTGTGATAAGAGTTCAATGCCTTATATAGAGGATTTCATGACCGAAATCTTCGGTTGAGAAATCTTATAGGCAAAATCTTCGGTTGAGATCTTTGATCTAGATCTTAATAAAATTTATTATTATTACATGGGGCGCTTAGATATCGGTGCCAAAAGAAATAAAATATTCGGTTAAGATCTCTTATTAGAATCCTGCCATTAACGAGGGCATGCAGCACTTAGATCTTTGCAAGAAAAAGATCAAATTAAATGGATGAAAAGTCATTCTATATATAGACTCGCAGATTTTATGCAAAACTGCATTTATAAATCCGCGGATTCTAAAGAAGAGTTATATGCAAACTCGTAGATTTCCAAATGTAAAGTTGCGTGCCTGATACAAACTCATGAAGACAAATACAAAGTCGTATTTTTGAGGTACAAAGTTCCTTGAATCATAAAAAAATCATTACAATTCAATGATTCATGAGAGCCTTTATCTTTTCCACCGCATTGTAATATCCCAAAATTCAAGCTATCTGTATGGCTCTCTTGAGACAGTGGTGCCGAATAAGTCTACCAAAGTCAATTTTGGACACTGAAATAACTTTCGGTGAATGTAACTTTAAATCCACAAATCCAAATGACATTCGATATTCGCGATTATTAGTTTTCTAATATTTAGGATTTTTGGAGATTTTTCTTACGAGATCGAAAAATACTCCCAAAATTGCTAATTTAATAATATTAAAATTATCCTTCTAATTACTTCGGAATTTCGGTTCATTTATTCCGGACATCGAAACAACAAACGAATAATTTTCTAGCATTCCTCTCGTTGAGTACTACGTCCTACATAAATTTGGTAGTATTTGAAAAATATTTATCGAAGCCATAAATAATAAAATATTAAATAAATTAGAAATTATTTAGTACACACCCTGTTACTAGAACGAATTCCTAAGAGCACCCCTCACTTTTGTTATGGGTGAGGCATTGTTTCCACCAAGATTGAGGTGGCATAGGATTTCATGAGGTGTCACATGGGGAAACATTTGGTGGTGAGGTGTTAAGGGCAAAAGAGGAAAGAGAAAAAAAAGGGGGGAGGGAGGAAAGAAAAATAAAACACCCCCTCTTCTCCTCTCGGCCAAATCCAGCAGCAAGGAAAAAAAAGTAAAAGAAAAGGAAAAATCAAACCGAACCGAGGATTCGAACTGAATATTTGAGATCAAGCCGAGGTAAGTAACACACTTCTTATATTCTATTAATTATTTTTCTTTTAATTATATAAAGTTTTTTATTGTAATGTTTAGAAGTAATTAATTGTTTGTCATTTTGTAAAAATTAAGTTTCAGTTTGGAGTAGAAAATTTATTTTAGGTATGAGAATACTCACATTTATAATTGTGTATATTATAATAAATTTTGAAAACAGGTAGGAAAATAATAATAAAAATAAAAGAAAAAGGAAAAGAGGAGAAAAGAAGAAGAAGAAGAAGAAGAAGAAGAAGAAGAGGAAGAAGGAGCAGAAAGAAAGAGAGAGAGAGAGAGAAATAAAAATAAAAATAAAAATAAAAGAGAGGGATGGGTTGGGTCGAGAGTAAAGTAGAGAGAAAAAGAAAAAGAAAACAGAAAAATAAAAAGACTGGGCCTGGCCCAGCCAAGAAGAAAAAAAAAAAGAAAAAGAAAAGAGAAAAAAATGGGGAACTGGGCCTGGCCCAGTCCATGGAAAAAAGAATATAGTGGGCCTGGATTTAACTTTGGCCAAAAAAATATAGAAAAAAATAATAACACTGGGCCGGCCAGCCCAGCCAAGTAAAAGAAAAAGAAAAAAAAATATAATGAGTGGGCTTGGGCCTGGGCCTGGGTCTGGGCCTGACAGAAAAGAAAAAAATAAAATAAAAATAAAAATAAGTGGGAATTTAGTGGGATTGGACTTGGACTTGGCTTGGATTAATTGTGAATAATTGATAAGTAAAAATAATACAGTATTATTACATGATATACTTGGTTACCAAATTGGATTATTAATTGGCATTAAGAATTGAACCAGATTATTGTAATAATTTTGATGATATGTATTGTGGTACAATTGTACACTAACATCTATTATGTTACATTTCATGTGTTTTGATATTACAAATCATGTGTTTTACATGTCACGTGCTTTGATATTACAAGTTATGTGTTTTAATATTACAGATCATGTGTTATTATACTACATATCATGTACAGCCATGGAAATGCAAGCATGTTATCATGAATTGAAAAATAATTAAAGAAGGAAAAGAAAAAGTAAACAAATAAATGTATAAAAAAAATTATGTGCATAATTTATTTTGAACACGGGGATGGGAGAAACTATATGATGGATAAGAATCTCGCCGTATAAGAATTGATTGTATTGTTAAGGTTGGAATTTTTTTACTGCAGCGGCCTGGATGATTACTGGATCACCAATTGATATTTACCCAGACTGGTATGTCCGTTACTATAATACAGTACGGAAATTGATTGTAGTGCCTAGCGGCATGTCATGGTTCAACGCCATAAATATTGTGGTCAGGTCCCGGATATGCACGGGCACTTATACGACAATAACGAATAGTGCTATCTTATCCATTAATACAGTTTCTATAATTAAATTGGACGATGACTGAAACTAATAGAATATAGGATTAAATAGATAGATCAGTTATTGTCATGTTTATTTAGTTATTGTTATATTTATTTATTTATGGATTTATTTATGCGTGCTTTCATGTTTAATTTATATGTACACGAACTACACTAACATAAACATGCTCACACACACTGATATTCATGTACTATGATAGTACACAATTTCTCTTTTTAAATGTGTTACTTGCTGGGTTTAATCCCCTGAATTTTGAACCCAAATTTGGAAAGTGAAGAAGGGGATCCAGCCCCAGTTGAAGACCTATAGTTCGTTGGACAGATCGAATGACAATAGGCAAGCGAAGTACGATTTAGAGAATTTTTGTATATTTTATTTATATTTCCTTTTGTCTGGGTACTAATTTCTCTTTTGATTTTTTTGTGTTCATATTTAAAGCAGTGTGTCATTTTATGTAATGAACTTTTTGTATAAATAAAATCTTTTCAGTTTCAGACATGTTATTTATTCATCTGATTGTGGCAGTAGTTACGGTTATTCCAGGATCCTGTGACTGTTGGATTGTCTAGTACAAGTAATAAGTAACGTCCTCCGTTTTGGGAAGCAGCTGAAAAATAAGAGCGTTACACGCATCACTAATATCATGCTGAATAATCTCATAAGTTTGAACAGCAGTTTGCAGGCGCAATTCTTCTTCACTGGCGATTGTACTACTTGATGAAGTAGTCTCCAGTATTTCCAATTCAGCCTGTGCAGTCAGAAGATCCTTAGTTACATTGTCACGCTACCTAGACAAACTGACGAGATTCTTCATTGTCTCTTCGCGCTCTTTGGTGATGTTAGCCAGGAGAGTTTGGGCTCTAGCAATGGATTCCTGTGTTCTTATAATAGACTGGTCATGGTCTTTGACAATTAAGGCAATATTCTCTACTTGAAGACATAGAGATTGACTATCTAATTGACTCTTTTCAATACAAGCCTTGCATGCATCAACGTTTTTCTTAATCTCCTTTTGAAATTTGAGTGGTTCTTCCATCAGTTTCTGGAAGGTAGCTTCAAATATTTCGGATTTATCTATGCTGCGACATCTCGACAAAGATTCAGCATGACTTTGAAGTTGAGGTACCATGAGTCTGTAAGGAGTGGCTTTCTCTGCTCCATCAATGCTAGTTATACCAGCCAAGTAAATGTTGAGAACATTAGCAATAGAAGAAACAGAGACCCCTTTTAAGATTTTATCAATGCAGTGGTCCAGAAAATTAAGGAAGGTTTCCACGATATCTTGCAACAAGTCAATTTCGAGAGCATCAATCTCTGTATGACTTGATGAAGAAGAACTAGCAATAGCTAGAGTGGATGTAACATGTACTGTGCTTTGGTGCAAAGAAGGAACAACGCTAGTGTCAAAAGGAGCAATATTTCCAGCAGCTTCAACAGGAACAACAGTTCCAATAATCTCAACAGAGGTAGCAACTGTAGCAACCTCAGTAGAGATAGCAGCTTCGACAGCTTCTACTGGAGGAACCATTACTTCAGAAGTATCAACAACAGAAGCAACAAGCTCAGTCACCCCACGGGCTTTAGAGGTAACGTTCGCGGCAGTGTCAATCAGTGGAATGTTACATGCTGATACATACTCTGAAGTTGGGGTGGAAGGAAAAGTTTTTTTAAAAAACAAAAAATAAAATGGTTAGATGATAAAAAAAACGACGCAAAATGATTAAAGTTTAAGAATAAACCTTGAGGTTGAGCACTGAACTCTCCAGGCCCATACACTTCAGATCTTTCTTCTTCCATCAGAAAAGTATATTTGTCATGGTCTGACAAAGGAGTAGAAGAAGGAATATCATCACTGTCAGCGTCATCATCATCATCATCATCACCCCATCATCAGGATCTCCTAAGGGAGATACTATCATCAAGGAAGAACCCGATGTATGGATCTCCCCAACTATTTGTACGTCATCGTCATCAGCAGTCTGAGACACTGGACGAGTAAGGATCGCAGAACCTTCTTGTGCAGGTGGAGTAGTAGAGAAAGGCTCAGCTGCTAAGGTGGAGTCACTGGGGAAAATACGCCCTTGACTTCGGCATTTTTTAGAAGAATAAGAAATCAGACTTGTGTCATCTTCATCTTCCAGTTCTTCTTCAATAGTTTCAAGAACCGAACCAAGCACCGCTACACTAGCTTCAGCCAGTATTGTTTGCAGAATGACAGTCAAATCACTAAGGCACCTCAATCATTTCTGCTTATACAAAAGTTTCTTAGGAGGAGACTTTGGTTGAGGAGAAACTTTTTTTGTCTCAGAAAATGGGAAAGTTAGAATATTAAGAGAAGCAAGTTGATCTGATGGGACTATAGCAGTGCTCTCTTCTTCTCTTTGCCTTATTCTTGATTCCAACTCTTTAGAAAGCTATTCTACCCCAAAATCCTCCATCCCAGCTACCTTCTTGTTGTTAGCCTCCTTCTTCTGAGCATACCATGCTCTAATATCCCTTAAACAAGTAAGGCTTCCTTTAAAAATATGGGGCATGGAGCTAGCAGCAGTGTACCATTTGTAGAAGCTAAAACTCATATATGAGTTTGGAGTTTTGAGTGGGAGACCAAACTTGGCTTGTGTACCACCTGAGATGAAAAGGAACCAAGCTTTAGCCCTTTCGAACAAGCTTCCAATAAAAGCTCATCTTCCTATTTGGGTTTCCGACATAAAATTGATCATACCCAAATTGTCAAGCAAAACGACATGGATAGTAAGGCTCTATGCAGCAATGGTTCTCTAAGCGGAGAACCAGATGCCCTAAGTGAATGTTTATCAGCCACCAGAAGCACCCAGGAGACAAAGTTATAAATTTGTCAGCGCTAGCGACATCCGTGAATTCATCCTCATATCCAGCATGCGGAAAGTATGAGAAACACTTGAATAATTCATAATTCGCATGATAACGAAGTGTTTTGCGGATCGCGGCTATATAACCTTCCTTCAATTGTGATATTTCATAATGTTGTACTTTGGGGGAGCTTAAATCTATATGGGAATCAATTGGGCTCATCAAAAAAGAAAAGTGTAGAACTAATCAAGCCATCAAATACGTGTAGGGATGTTTTATATGTAGATTAAGAGTTTTGACAATCAATTCTCCTCTATCATTTTACTCCTTCTTGATATTGCAGAATTTATCAACTAATTTTCTCAGCCCACTTTGAATCCCACCCACCATCGCAGGCAGTAGACTGAGTGGTCGGCCGAATGCTAGCAAAATGGCCGGATACACTACCCTAACATGTAGAGTCTCCTACGACGGGATCACACATTTTTTCAACCAAAGCATCAAGAAACCTGCAAGTAAAATGGGATCTGACAAGAGTTGAAGAGCCTGATAATGGAAACTTTCAAAAGATGTCCCGGCCTTGAAGACATCCTCATCAAATTTAGCAATATATGCATCTGTCCCGAAATTAATAATTCTTCTTTCAACCTCCTATTCAGAAATTGGAGAGAGACAGGTGAAATCAAAACTATTCTTCGAGAATTTAGGAAGGAGGTATTGCAACCATTTCTTTTGCTTTTCACATTGCAGGCGCCAAACATATGAGCGCAGATGTAATAGTGGCAAAGCAACTCCCAATAAGTATCATAAATCATAGGAGGTTAAGTCATTAGCGAATGGAGTTCTTCTCCTGTGGGAATGTACTTTTCATAAGGAATGTCTTCCATAGGCAATTCTGAAACCTCATGCATCTCATGAAGAGCAAACCCTAGCTCACCACGGGGAGTAAAAACTGTATAAGTATCAGGATTGTATGTTGGCAGTGAAAATTTTTAAGTTAAAAGGATTTTCCACAACAGAACGCGGAGCCAATTTAATAGCCCCGCGTTTGGTTATATTAACCTTGCGTTTGAATAAAATGCGGAGATGTTTAATAGCTCCGTGTTGATTCCGCAGTCTGGCTTGTATTAGCCTCGCGTTTGAGTAAACGCGGAGATGTTCTATAGCTCCGCGCACTGGTTATTTAGCACCGCGTTTTGATGCGATTAAAAGCTCCGCGTGAGCAGATAACCAGAATCTCAAATTGATTGAGATTATGATTCTGGGCCTATCAAAATACCCAAATCAAGTCTAATCAGAATTCCATCGAAACTAAGATATTTGATTGGAATCCCTGATAATGACAAGTTCTATTTAGATAGAAACTCTTGCATTAACCTAGGGCTATAAATACCTTCCTGGTTAAACCCTAGGGATCTTTTTTTCGGCAATTGAGATATTTTTCTGAAATCTTGGAGAATTCGAGTTACGCACAGAGCCTTGAGTTCGTGAAGATCAGAGAAAATCACCATCTTCTTTCTGGAGTTCTTGAGAAGTTCAAGTTACGCGAGAGAACCTTGAACAAATCAAAACCAGAGAAGATCGTCTATAGTCGGCCGATATCTTCAAGAGAGAAGATTTTAACGTACCGATCATCAAAAGGAGCTGCTTGACAGATCCCATCGCCACAGATCCCACAATATTGTAAAAGAGAGAGATTGAACTATAAAATCCTCTCATTTGTTCTCTTTATATCTTGTTCACTTCTATTGTAATCTAAGCTGTATTCGATGGAAGGAAGCGAAGAAACTTTTGCGACGAACAAACTGGCGACCACAGTGGGAGCCATCTCTTTCACTGATGAAGAGATAGTGGCGCAATCGGACGTTGACTTGATCGGATCCGAAGTAGACACACTGGTATTTGAAATCGATCAGCAGAAGTACGAGGAGTTCCTCTCCTCCGGATCAGGTGACTTGGATGAGACACGGCACTATCGTCGCATGTACTCCAATGCCCGAGTGACGGGTAGAAAGGTATCCACCGAGAGACGGGGATCCTTAGAGACTGCGGCTATAGAGCCGGAGTTCACACAAGAAATCCTAGCCGAGGATGAGTTTCCGACTGCCGAAGAAGACCTAGGGACTGGACTGACCAGGACCCAACTCCGGAATAGGAGCCGGAGAGCGAGGCGTAGAGCCCTCAAAGCCCGCCTTGGACGCGGAGCTAACTCTAGAGGATGCGAGGCTATGGTCCCTCGCAAACTGGCTCGCGCTACCCGCGAGACCAGTCTCTACCTCGTTAAACATGAAGATACAACTTGCCTTAAAAGCAAGGAAAAGCCAGCGTGTGATTTTCCACGTGAGGCTATTACTGAGCCTAGCGAGAGACGCGAAGCCAGTAAGGGTTGCGCTAGTCGCAGAATACCCAACACTCGCGAGAGACGCGAGTATAAAAATTCTTTAGAGCCAGCGTGTGATTCTCCACGCGAGGCTGATACTGAGCTAAGCGAGAGACGCGAAGCCAGTAAGTGTTGCGCTAGTCGCAAAATACCCAACACTCGCGAGAGACGCGAGTATAAAAATTTTTCAAAGCCAGCTTGTGATTTTCCACGCGAGGCTATTGCTGAACCTAGCGAGAGACGCGAAGCCAGCAAGATTTGCGCTAGTCGCAAAATACTTAACACTCGCGAGAGACGCGAGTATAAAAATTCTTTAAGGCCAGCGTGTGATATTCCACGCGAGGCTGGTATTAAGCCAAGTGAGAAACGCGAGGCTATTTGCGAGAAACGTAAGACTTCTGACACTCGCGAGAGACGCGAGTATAAAAATTTTTTAGAGCCAGCGTGTGATTCTCCACGCGAGGCTGATACTGAGCTAAGCGAGAGACGCGAGGCCAGTAATACTCGCAATAAATGCAAGACTTTTGATACCAGCAAGGAACGCGAGGACGATTGGCAAATAGTTGTCAGTCGTAAAAATCGTGCTAGGTGCGAAGCTATGATCTGCGTTAATCGCAAAGATAAGCCAGCGTGTAAGACCTTCCCTTCACGCGGGGCTATTATACCAGAAGCTAAACTTCTAAAGACATACCAAGCCAGCGAGAGACGCGAGGCTAGTGTGGATAAGCGCAGAGCTATTCTTCAGGCCCGCAATGTGAAACGCGAGGCTATTCCTAAGCCACGCGAGGATCGGTCCAACCCCAGAGTCAGGGTTGATCAAACAAAGAAGCTTCAGTGGGTTCCCAGATCTTCTCAAGAATTGAATGGACCTCTTGACTCTATGACTAAAGGCGCTGATCTCAGGGAATATCTCTCTAAGAAGAGAGGCATAGACCAACTTCAGGTTGAGCCTATCTGTCATTGCCAGCAACTTGAGATGGCAGTATCAGCCGTGATGGACAACTGTGGTTGCAGCAAGAACAGGATATCTGTGTTCGACCGATTAAACGAGTCAAACCAGAATCTTGCTAAGAAGACAAAAACCACTTTCCTGAAGCAATGGAGAGCTGTAACCTCCAACATGGTGGGGAAAGGAAAGAAAATTATAGAGACGGATGATGATTCAGAATCGAGCGATGAAGAACCTCATCGTGTTACTCGACTAAAATCAGGAGCCGTCCCGCCTCGAAATTATAAGAGGCTCGCAGGGGGTTTTTACGATGAGGACAGTGATAATTCAGCTATAGCCTCACCTCGTTCCTCTGCATCGTCTCAACTACAGAAGTCAGCATCTCACATGGCAGATAAATCTAATGATATCAATCAGAGATTTGAAGCTCAAGAAAGAATGATTCGAGAGCAGCAAAAGATGATTGAAGGTCTTAAAGTCATGCTATCGAGATTTGTTGAAGATAATACCAAAAAGGGCAAGGAAAATCCAAATGAAGAAGAACAGGAGGAGAAAGCCCACTCGATGCATGAGGAAGAAGATAGATTTTCTTTCCATGATCCGCATGAAGAAAAGCTTGAAAAATTACAGAATCAACTCGAAGCTTTGATGCGTAAAAAGGAGTTGAAAGAATCAAGGGTCTCAAGACCGTATCCTCCTGAATGGGATACGATACCATACTCACAGAAGTATAAACCGCTCAAGTTAGAGCCTTATGACGGGAAGGGATCGCCCAGTTAGCACATCTATTATTTCTTGTCCCAAGCAGGACATCTGTTGGGTAATGATGCAATTATGACAAAAGTATTCGCGAGTACTTTGCGAGGGCCTGCCTTTACTTGGTTCATGCAGTTGCCCCCAGGATCTATTAATGCTTGGTTTGATGTCGAGAAATTATTTCTCTCACGATTCTTTGAGGATGATACCGAGATTACGGTTCATTTCCTCCTTGCAACTAGACAAGGAGAATAAGAAACGGTTAAAGATTTCATAGAAAGGTTCCGGGAGAAGTCCGTACATTGCAAACACGGAATGATCAAGGAAACTCTAGTAGAGACCTGTCGACACAATCTTAAGACCAATGTGCTCCTCAAAATGGGGGTCGTAGAGTCCAAAACGTGGAGGGACCTGCTCAAACAAGAAGAGCAAGCTGAAGACTTGATTCGCCTAGTTGAAGAGTCCCGCGGGCCAAGAAATGCTGGGGGTAATAACTCATATACCCAAAACAACAGCAATAAGAATAAAGGGAAAGTAGCGATGTCGTCAGAAGCTGCTCCTCAGAAAACCAGTCCTCCGCCAGAGCCGAAGACTCAAGGTCAGCGAGGGTCAAGGCAAATTAGACCGCAGCAAGAAAGGAATTACACTTTCAAAGTTGAACAGACACCTGTCCTCTCTCACTTGCTCCAGAAAAAGGGAATGCTAAAACTTTCGGAGAATAAGAAGCCAGAAGACGCTGGTAAGACTAAAGATCTCAACTACTGTCTCTATCACCGGAATGTTGGGCACCCTACTAGGGATTATTTTCCCCTTAAGAACAGAATCCAAGCACTAATAGAAGCTGGAGTTCTGACGCTTAAGGAGGAGCAGAAGAAGGTCACTGCCAACATGGCAACCATAGTGGTTGGAACCCACGAGTTCCCCGCAGGAGTGACCCCGATCCCAAAAGGTAGGATGGTCACGAAGAATCTTGATCCTCACAACAAAGCCCGAGAAGGACTTGTTCCTGTGACGACCCAAAAGGGAAAAGTTATGTGGGTTCATCCCGATTTGCTAGAGGATGAGCAATGGACTACTACAAGAGGTCAAAGGAAGAAGCGGACTGTTAATGTCATTTCTGCAGATATAAAGGAAGAATATATAGCTTCGGGAGCCTTCACAGATTCTGAAGAAGAACCCGAAACTATGGCCACTCATCAAGATGGGGCAGGCCCTTCCGGTACTCGATCCGGGAAGACATATCTTAAGGATTACACTAGAGTAGATCCAAAATACATCTATGCAGAGCTCGCAAAGCCTGCGAAGCAGAAAGGACTTCGTTTCCAGAAGAACCCTATTCGAGAGGAAGGAGCTAGCGAGACGACCTTCAAGTTTGACATAATTGCTCAGTTGGCAAATATCCCAGCACGAGTAACACTTTACGAACTGTTGAGATTATCAAAATCAACACGTGAAGCTCTAAGAGAGGCCTTGGCAGACTCTGAGTCGTTCTTAGCTCAGATAGTCGAACCGGCCAACGAAGAACAGGACTCTTGCCCCCACTGTCACCAAGTGAGGAGGCATGTCCCGCAAGTCATCTTCTCTCCAGAAGACATGCAGGTGAGGAATATAAAGCATAACCGGCCTTTATATTTCACCGGATATGTCGGATCCACAAAAGTGGACCGAATTCAGATTGATCAGGGTTCTGCACTAAGTGTCGTACCCAGAAGTTTGATGCAGCTGTTAGGAATCTCCCTCCATCGCATGACACCAACCAACACAATGATATACGGGTTCAACGCCAATAATAGCCGTCCCCTTGGGAAAATCCGACTCCGATGTCAAATCGGGGATTTGAGGACAGAAGCTACATGCTACGTCATCGATGCAGACACCTCCTACAACATTCTGTTGGGGCGGCCATGGATCCATGCTCACATGATAGTCCTGTCGACCCTCCACCAATGCATGAAATATTGCGATGAGGAAGGAGAGGTCCGGACGCTAATCGCCGACAAGCAACCATTCAAAGGGTTGGAGAATCACTTCACGGATGCTGCACTGTATAAACCAGCCCATGAAGTTTCCAATGACGGTCCTAGCAAACCTCCAAAGCCCGAGGACAGTGGCAACGAAGCCGACACTGAGTACGAGCTTCTTGGAGAAGATGATGGGGGTGATTACGAAATCAATCCTCACCTAGATTTTAGTTTAAGTCTTGATGATATAGTGGATGTAATAGAAAGTGAATGGGTTATTAATGAAAATGTAAAATTAGTCTACGAGCATACTGTAGCTACTGAGTTTGAGCCCTCTTGTACCTCCATCGAAGCGGATGACCTGACCGAACTTGAAGTTCTGGCGGCATACCATTTGCCCCTCAGGTCTTCCCTCCTCTCTCAATTAAAAATAACCGAGGATCAAGGGAACTTCTTTGAAGTGCCTCCCCGACAGAAGTCCCAAAGGCCGATCATGTTCGGCAAAGTGGTCACGTCGCCTCGACAAAGACAAAGACAAAGTAGTGAAAGTGATGAACAGACATCACCTCAGTTCCATTTGTACGAACAGAGGTCCCGACAGATGATGGAAAAGATGGGATATAATTTTATCCAGAAGCCGGGATTAAACTTTGGGAAAGGGCGACGGAATCTCATACCCTCGTTTAGACCGAGAGGAAAGAGCCCTGATTATTATCAAAAGACCCGCAGGGGGTTGGGCTATGTGTCTACTCCACCCTCATCGCCATCCAAGGATGAAGAGAGTTCTTCGGCTAAAAAAGAAACATCTTCACCCGACCATGATTCGGATATAAGCGCCGGTGCTTGGTTTCAGTCTTTGACAGCCAATATGGTTTCAGCTGCGCCAGAAAGCGACGAGGAACCAATTGACGTTCAAGATGATGCTTGGGCTAGGCATATGGACACTCTCTGGGATGTCCACTTTGAACAGCGTGACCCGCTCACAGAAGACAAATTAATACAAGTTAACATGGGAACGGAAGAAAATCCAAAACCCTTTTTCATAAGCGACACACTAACTCTTTTAGAAAAGGAGGAACTTATATCTCTTATCAAAGAGTATATAGATGTGTTCGCATGGAGTTATGAAGATATGCCTGGGCTTGACCCTCAAATTGCCACACACCAGTTAAATATTAAAGAAGACGCTAAGCCTGTCAAACAACAGCAAAGGCGTTTTCAACCAGAACTGATGGAGGCGCTAGTTGCTGAAGTCAACAAGCTTATACAATCCGGATTCATCCGAGAAGAGCAGCATCCTGACTAGGTAGCTAACATAGTGCCAGTTCGCAAAAAGAATGGCAAAATCCGGATATGCATCGATTTTCGAGATCTGAACGCTGCATGTCCCAAGGATGAGTTTCCACTCCCCATCACCGATGTGATGATTGATAATACTTGCGGTTATGAAAGGATGTCCTTTATGGATAGCTTCTCAAGTTATAACCAAATTAAAATGCACCCGGATGATGAAAAGCATACAGCTTTCAGAACGCCACTGGGGGTATACTGTTATACGGTGATGCCATTCAGACTAAAGAACGCAGGTGCCACCTACCAACGCGCAATGAGTGTCATATTCAAAGAACACCTGCGCAGAACAGTGGAGTGCTATGTGGATGACTTAGCAGTCAAAAGCAAAAATAAAGAAGATCATCTTCATGATTTAAGAGTGGTCTTCGATCTTATGAGGAAACATCATCTAAAGATGAATCCTACTAAGTCGTTCATGGGGGTATCCAGCAGGAAATTTCTTAGGTTCATAATCACCTCAAAAGGAATTTTCCTCGACCCTGAAAAGTAAAAGCGATTAGCAAAATGCCGCCTCCCCGCAATCTTAAAGAATTAAGGGGATTACAGGAAAAGCTCGCCTATATTCGACGCTTCATTTCCAACCTATCTGGACGATGCCAGCCATTCTCAAAACTTATGAAAAAGGGAGTGTCTTTCATATGGGATGAGGCATGTCAACAGGCATTTGATGACCTCAAAGAATACCTCACCAAACCTCCTGTTCTTATGGCACCGGTTCCTGGGCAGCCCTTCCTTATATATGTAAGGGCCATGGATAATGCTTTAGGAGCATTACTTGCTCAATATAATGAGCACGGCCATGAACACGCCCTCTACTATTTAAGTAGAACAATGATTGGAGCGGTATACCCCAATTGAAAAGGAGTGTTTAGCCCTAGTGTTTGCTGTTCAGAAAATACGACACTACCTTTCGGGGCAAACAATTCATGTCATATCACGGGTTAACCCCTTGAAGATTCTGATGACCAAACCAGGATCCTTAAATGGCCGATTGGCAAAATGGGCGCTCTTACTATCGCCCTATGACATACACTTTGTCCCTCAAAAGGCCATGAAGGGACAGGCAATCGCCGATTTCCTTACAGATCATCCAATTTGGTCCAAATTAAAGCAGACATCAGAAGTCAACACAGTTACCGGAGAACAGCCTTGGCAAATGTTCTTTGATGGTGCCGCGAGACGATCTGCTGCTGGAGTGGGGGTTGTGCTAATATCCCTGCATAAACATATATTGCCTAACGGTTACTCATTAACAGAACCGTGCACGAATAATGTAGCAGAGTACAACGCGCTCATTATCGGCTTAAAAATAGCTCTGCAACTGGGGGTGAACCATCTAGAGGCATATGGAGACTCTAAACTCATCGTCAATCAGATGACAGGTGATTATGAAGTCAGACATGAAGCCCTCATCACCTATTATCAGCTAGTCATTGAACTAGCTGGCTATTTTGAACAATTCTACATCTCTCATATATCTCGGAATGAGAATGTATATGCAGATGCCCTTGCCGCATTAGCTGCAATATTGGCGATCCCGCCAGGTAAGGTTAAAAGCATCACCATTGAAAGCAGAGAACTCCTCCACCCAGATGCGGTGTCTCAAGCCGAAGAGGTATGCCAGATAGGTTTAAAGTTAGAGCCCCGTGATTGGCGATTTCCGTTTGTGGATTACGCTTTACATGAGATATTACCAGAAGATCCTAAGGAAGCCACCTCTATAAAGAGGAAGGCCCAAAGATTTCATTATGACCATAAACTTCAGACTTTATATAGAAAGTCAAGAGATGGTATGCTACTACGCTGCATATCAAAAGCGGAAGCAGAACAAGTGCTGAAAGAAACACATGATGGAGTATGTGGATCTCATCAGCTTGGTCCAAAACTCGGAGACCGTATAAAAAGGCTAGGATACTACTGGCCAAATATGATCACGGAAGCAATGGCATATACTAAACGATGCCATGCATGCCAAGTTCATGCTAATTTTATTCATCAACCCCCAGAATACTTGTACAATACTGTTGCAAGTTGGCCGTTTGAAGTATGGGGGATGGACATTGTGGGGCCAATAACTCCCCCGTCATCCAGAGGACATCGGTTTATTCTTGCAATAACCGATTATTTTTCAAAATGGGCCGAAGCCGTGCCCATGAAAGAGGTGAAAACGACAGATGTGATCAAGTTCGTCAAGCATCATGTCATTTACCGCTTCGGTGTCCCCCGACGGATTATTCATGATAATGGTCCGCAATTCATCAGTCAGGGATTCTCCAGATTCTGCAATAAATTCAGAATCAAAGATATCGCTTCTACACCATATAACCCTGCGGCTAATGGGTTAGCAGAAGCTTTCAACAAGACAATCATCAAACTCCTTCGGAAGTTCGTCTCTTCCAATAAACGAGATTGGGATGAAAATTTGGGAGAATGTTTATGGGCTTATCGCACCACCGTTCGCACCCCAACCAAAGCAACGCCGTTCTCTTTGGTTTACGGAAGTGAGGCTGTCTTGCCTCTTGAAATCCAGATACCATCATTAAGAGTGGCTTTAGTCACAAAGATGACGACAGAAGAGCGCCATCAGCAAAGATTGCAAGAACTAGAGGCGTTAGATGAAAAACGTCTCAGAGCTCAACAGCAAATTGAGTTGTATCAAGCCCGAATATCTCAAACGTTCAATAAGAACGTCAAACCAAGGACCTTTAAGCAAGGAGACTTGGTTTTGGCTGTTAAAAGGCCAATGGTGCTAACCCACAAGACTAAGGGTAAATTTGAACCCAAGTGGGAAGGACCGTTTATTGTGGAGACAGTATACTCTAGTGGAGCCTATCGCTTAATGAATCAAGATGGCGACAGGATGATGATGCCAATCAATGGCAAATTTCTGAAGAAATACTATTCTTAGTACCCTTGGAGATACGCGTCTTCTTTTTCTTAGGCATGCGCAGTTTGGCGCCTCTGACCTAAACCTGGTGCGTTTGGTTCTCAAGTTTGAACCACCTCCAGCTTTTTTCCTAGGCATGTGCAGTTTGGCGCCTCTGATCTAAACCTGGTGCGTTTGGTTCTCAAGTTTGAACCACCTCCAGCCTTTTTCCTAGGCATGCGCAGTTTGGCGCCTCTGACCTAAACCTGGTGCGTTTGGTTCTCAAGTTTGAACCACCTCCAGTCTTCTTCTTAGGCATGCGTAGTTTGGCGCCTCTGACCTAAACCTGGTGTGTTTGGAGTGCCCAGTTCAAGTTACGCGAGAGAGCCTTGAACCGCCTCCAGTTTGGTTCTCAAGTTTGAACCACCATCAGTCTTTTCTTGGGCATGCGCAGTTTGGCGCCTCTGACTCAAACCTGGTGCGTTTGGTTCTCAAGTTTGAACCACCTCCAGCCTTTTTCCTAGGCATGCGCAGTTTGGCGCCTCTAACCTAAACCTGGTGCGTTTGGTTCTCAAGTTTGAACCACCTCCAGTCTTCTTCTTAGGCATGCGCAGTTTGGCGCCTCTGACCTAAACCTGGTGTGTTTGGAGTGCCCAGTTCAAGTTACGCGAGAGAGCCTTGAACCGCCTCCAGTTTGGTTCTCAAGTTTGAACCACCATCAGTCTTTTCTTGGGCATGCGCAGTTTGGCGCCTCTGACTCAAACCTGGTGTGCTTCGTTCTCAAGTTTGAACAGCCCCCAATATTTCTTTCAGGCATGTGTAATTAAGCGCCTCTGACCTAAAAGATATGAATTGCCCAATGCCGACTAGGCAATGGGAAGAGAACCAGTTTCTCGCCAATCCATCATACTGGGGTAAACGATATGAATTGCCCAATGCCGACTAGGCAATGGGAAGAGAACCAGTTTCTCGCCAACCCATCATACTGGGGTAAAAGTATTAATTGCCCAACGCCGACTAGCCAATGGGAAGAGAACCAGTTTCTCGCCAACCCATCATACTGGGGTAAAAGTATGAATTGCCCAATGCCGACTAGGCAATGGGAAGAGAACCAGTTTCTCGCCAACCCATCATACTGGGGTAAAAGTATGAATTGCCCAACGCCGGCTAGGCAATGGGAAGAGAATCAGTTTCTCGCCAACCCATCATACTGGGGTAAAAGTATGAATTGCCCAACGCCGGCTAGGCAATGGGAAGAGAACCAGTTTCTCGCCAACCCATCATACTAGGGTAAAAGTATGAATTGCCCAACGCCGGCTAGGTAATGGGAAGAGAACCAGTTTCTCGCCAACCCATCATACTGGGGTAAAAGATATGAATTGCCCAACACCGACTAGGCAATGGGAAGAGAACCAGTTTCTCGCCAACCCATCATACTGGGGTAAAAGTATGAATTGCCCAACGCCGGTTAGGCAATAGGAAGAGAACCAGTTTCTCGCCAACCCATCATACTGGGGTAAAAGTATTAATTGTCCAATGCCGGCTAGGCAATAGGCAATTCACCAGTTTCTCGCCAACCCATCATACTGGGGTAAAAGTATGAATTGCCCAACGCCGGCTAGGCAATGGGAAGAGAACCAGTTTCTCGCCAACCCATCATACTGGGATAAAAGTATGAATTGCCCAATGCCGACTAGGCAATGGGAAGAGAACCAGTTTCTCGCCAACCCATCATACTGGGATAAAAGTATGAATTGCCTAACGCCAACTAGGCAATGGGAAGAGAACCAGTTTCTCGCCAACCCATCATACTGGGGTAAAAGTATGAATTGCCCAACGCCGACTAGGCAATGGGAAGAGAACAAATTTCTCGCCAACCCTATCATACTGGAGGTAAGAGTATGAGATTAACTACCCAATACTGATTAAAGGCAAAAGGGGTAGAGGAGATTAATTCCTCGACAACTCACCATGTTGAGGGGAATAACATGGCTAGCCCAACTCAAGCGGTAGTTGGTAAAGGCCAATCAAACCCGTTGATAGCTGGGGATTTGCTAAAAATCCCATAAAACCTGTCATGTTAAATTCTTACCTCTGACAGTACGACTTGGAACGTTTCGCAGAGAAAGCTACTACTTGATGGCAAGTTATTTGTTGTGCAAGAAGATTTCCTAGCCAACTAATAAAAGAATCAAAAAGTAGTTATCCTTATTCATCATTTAAAAAGAATGGAGTTACAAAAGAAGTCTGAGAACCAATAAAGTTCTTTCTTTTAGTACAAGCTCTCATTACAAAAAAGGAATGAAGAATAAAAGAAAACTATGGATCTCCGAGATGCTTTAACTTACTCATCGCTTCGTCAACCACTCGACGACGAGTTGCCTCTATAGAGTGTTGAGCCTGCCGGAGCAGATCATCATCATTCATTCCAACTTGCTGGATGAGATGCTGGCGAGACTCTTCCATAGTACGGCTTCTTATTGTCTCCTCCTGATCAACTTGCTCCCGTTGAAGGATCAGCGCTTCCCGCTTCTTAACGGCTTCCTCTAATTGAAGCTCGCTCTCTACTAAGATCGCCCCAACATTAGCAATAGCCTCCTAGGCGCTGAGAATGGCAGCCTGGCTCCCCTCAATTTCAGAGTTCACCAAATCCAAACCTCTAAGAATGGACTCCCGACTAGCCTGGAACCCTGCTAACGCTCGAGACCACTCTTCTTCTTGGCGCCTCAATTCCTCTCGACGAGCAACCAACTCCGCCCGAAGACGAGCCCATTCGATTCCAGTAATCGACTCAACATCCGCTTGGCGAACTGTGTTGAGTATGTTCATTTGCTCTTCCAAAATTCCAAAACGGGCCCGGTAAGGAGCTGCTCGATCTCGTCCCCCAATTTCTTCGATGTTTTCCAGATAGCGGAATAACATTGGACGTGCGAAGTTGAAGAAATCGTGGCCAGCAAGGACCATCTCGATACATCTCCTTAGCAAACGCATAAAATCGGCGACACTGAAGTTGAAAAGTTCTTCAAGAGGATTTACAGTGTCAACAGACAAAGCAAGTAATGCTAAGGAAGATGTCACGGGCAGGGGAGCAGTGGCTGCCGGTGTCGAAGAAGAATCCCGTCCTTGTACCAGGTTCATGACATGCAGGGCCAGTAAAGCCAATGCAGATCTGGTGGAATCAGGAACCTGAGAAGGAGGGCTGCTAATACAAGTCACCCGGGGAGCGCCACCAACAGGAGAAGATGAGGGGGTATCTCTACCAGAAGTTCCTCTGATGGCAGAAGAAGCTTCAAATGAGAACTTTAAGTTCTCCTCATCCCCGACTGGAAGATTAGAAGCTGGAGGAATTATAGGTGTCTCAACAGCCATTATAGTAGAAGGCGTTAGAATCGCTGACTGAGAAACAGAAGGTACGCCAACGACCGTGGGAAATGTCTCAGTGGAACAGACTGGCGTTGGAGATAGCATGCTAGGAGAAGGCGTCGCCTCCCTAGCAGCAGCTGCGATAATAACCTCAGTTCTCTCATCACTTCCCAGTTCGTCAATTGGGGGAATTGAAGAGGGAACAGAGACAGGAGCCGATGTGGAATAATCAGCCGCAAACTCACCAGCAGAGCTACCCACACCACCAACGGAGCCGGAATGGTCCATCTTATCGTCAGACTCTACTTGGGTAGTCGAATGCATTGGCGAGAGAAGTTGATCACCTGCATTTCGGAAGACCAGAAAAGCAGTGTTACGTTAAAATAATAACAGACAAAAGATAAAATGCTAAGGACCATACCAGGCAATACAAGTACAGTTGTCGGACTTGAAGGGGGAGCCATTGTCGTTTCCAGCAACGTACCCGTCTCGCTACCCGTTAGTTGCGCCACAGGTTCTGCCACAGGCCCTATGGCCAAAGGGGCCGAAACATCAACAACACTTGGAGCTTTAGCAGGTTCATCCTCCCTTGCTGAAACTGGAGGTAGAGCTGAAGCCAACAAGTCTGAAGCAAGTTTGATAGCCACTTCTTCGGGGGCTATCAAAGTCTTCTGCCCCAACTTTTGCTTCTTACCGGGTCTTTTCTTTAAAGCACCGCGGCGTTTGAGAGCTGGACTCAAGGAACGACTGACAACAGGCTAGGGAGCTCCACCAGCACCAGTATTGTCATCGTCATCACCGGCATCATCGTCGGACTCGTTGGCGTCTGAAGGCTCAGCCGCGGCGCCAAGGAATTCTTCCATTCCTTTTATTCTCACTCTAGAAGCACCCTGGCGGCTAATGTAGAGGGCTTCAATCTCTTTGAAACAACTGCGATTGAGAGAGAAGACGGGCACGTCAGCATTCGCGATACTGAACCAGTTGCAGAAGCTGAGGGTCATGGCCAATTCTGGCGCCTTCTAGGGCAAGGAGAATTCAGCCTCGGTTCCGCCTGCTGCAAAATGGAACCAGCCACGAGCGCCTTCGTATAAATTCCCCTCGTGAGCGAGATCTTTATTTGGATTGCCCACATAAAGTTGGGAGTATCCAAACTGGCGAGCAAAGCGATTCAGAGTGTATGGCTCGATCCGACACCCGAGATCTTGACGATACACCAAGTGTCCGGGACGGATGTTGAGAAGCCACCAGAATGCTCCTGCAGATAAAGTAGTGAACTTATCTGCTCCCACGGCATCTTTCAACCTCATTCCATATTCTCCGTCGGGAAAGTCAGGGAAACACCGGAAGATCTCATAATTCTGAAAACTACGAAAAGTCTTCCGAATTTGAGACATATAATTCTGCTTCCATGAAGAGCGTTCATACAGCTCTACAAGGAAGCACTTTTCGCCTGAACGACGCTCTGGTGCACTCATTAAAGAAGGACAGTGCAAGACGAGCCATGCCATCAAATAGGTGTAGAGCATCTCCACCCTATGGTTTGGAGTTTTCGGCTGGGCAGTCTCTTTCGACTTGCCCTTTCCTTTCCCCTTGACCTTAATAGTGGGGAGGAAATCACGACAGAGCACCCTTAATCCATACTGTAAATTGCATACCATGGCGGGAAGAAGTCCAAGGGGTCGGCCATATGCGAGAAGAACCGCTGGATATACCACGGTCACTGCAATTGCTTCTTTGGGCAACGACGGCACGACACATCTCTTCAGCCACAGCATCACAAATCCGGCAATGAGACCTCTGTTGGAGATCGGGAACTGGGCTTGATAATGGTAGCTCTTGAATGAAGTGCCGGGATCATATCCGTTCTCATTGGAGTCTGTAGTATAATACAGATGGTAATGGCCCCTGGCTACACGTTGGTCAATCTCTGGGATGGGGACAAGAGAATGACCATGGATAGTGGCCGAGCTATCCTTAGAGTTTAAATTGGCAAAGAGATACTCGGCCCATTTCTTATGACCGATACCGTGGTTACGCGCACCCGTCAAATCAGTGCAAATATGATAATGGCACATCATCTCCCAGTATGTGGCATAGATGCGCTCATCCCTCGCCAGTAGCATATTCAGCTCATTGGTGGTGGGGATATACTCTTCATAGGGGATTTCACCCATGGAAAGCCCAGAAACCTCGAACATCTCGTGAAGAGTGAATCCTAGCTCACCCACTGGTGTAAAGAGAGTACAAGTCTCAGGGTTATACATCTCCAAGAGGCAGTAAAAATGATAGGCACTCTGGAGAAACCCGAATTGGACATTCCTGATAGCTTTATACAAGCCAATATCCTTTAAAATGGGCTCGTGGGAATCCAGCATGTACTGAACGAGGCAGGCCCACCACATATTGTTAGAAGAATGAACCAGCCAGGCATCCTGAAGTCGCTAGCCGGGTACTGACCATCCTTCGCCAGGAACTCACTTAAGAAAGTTCGGGCACGAGATGGGACTTCTCCCACTGGAAGCTCCTTGCCTAATCGGCCTGGAAGCAAACCAGTAATGCATCTGGGGGGACCATCTTGATAAACCCCTTTTGCACCAAATTTGCCTGTTGGGACGCCATCTTGCTCTTGAGTCAGTCCCCACTTTAATTCCCGAGGTATTGCCAGCCTCTGAAGATAGACCAGAGGATAGTACGAGCCATTCTAGGCAGAAACATCAGCATTTCGCCTGAGTTATATAACCAAACGCACTCCTCTTCAGAAAGGATCTCATCTGATTGATCCATCGGTCTCTAAAGAGGAAGGCGGGTTTCTCCATCGCCTCTCTATTCAAAGTTTCGAAGGCTGCATTAGTTATGATTTCTCGCGCAGTAGTGGGGTGATACTTGATCAACTTCTCCGTGCGCTCCTTCGGGTCTGGCTTATACGAAGCCAATATAGTGGTAAAGCGAAATTGGCCAGAGGGATCAGAACCCCCAGCAAAGCTGAAGTAGTTCTTGTGGGGAAGAGATTCCATCGAATACCCTACTGCAAAAAGAAAGCAGATTTAAAGAAGTTTCTATAAGACAGAAAATTTCTCTAAGTATGGACGCGCGAAGCTAAAAATTAGAACGCGCGAAGCTAAAAATAGCGCCGCACAAAGCTAAAAATTAGACCGCGCAGAAGTCAAAAGAGCCTCGCGTTTCAGCGCGACTGCTACTTAAAATAGCCTCGCGTTTCAGCGCGATTGCTATATCAAATAGCCTCGCGTTTCAGCGCGACTGTTACTTAAAATAGCCTCGCGTTTCAGCGCGACTGCTACATAAAATAGCCTCGCGCTTCAGCGCGACTGCTACTTAAAATAGCCTCGCGTTTCAGCGCGACTGCTACATCAAATAGGCTCGCGCTTCAGCGCGATTGCTACTTAAAATAGCCCCGCGCTTCAAAACGCGAGGATGACGCGATAACTTCGCGTAAGAAGAAAGTCAGAGACTTTTCTCCAAGCCTTACAGCAGGAGCACGGCGATCTCGCAGGTAAAAGAGTTGATTGATCAATTAAGATCAAGCCAAATCACTCTAGAGATGTTCTAAAAAGTCTTGATGGAGAGATTTTTACCTCCGATAGGCGAAATGTGGGCTGGCGCGTCGCCGCCATGGCCGCCGCCACCACTGCTTGCGCCAGTTGCCGATGATGGAGCCGTGAGAGAAGTAGCACGAGTTTTGGGTGCCATTGCTGAGGAAAATCGACTGAAAATCGGGAGGAAACTCGGTCGGAAGAAGCTCGGGTCGCCTGAACTGTGATCGCCTGAATCTCTAAGTTTCTGGAAATTTCTCAAGTAAAGTGAGAAGAAAATGAATAGAGATTTTATTTAAAAGAGGGAAACCGCCTCCTAGAGTTCGGCGAGGATTTCGGAGAAAATGACTGGTCAGTTACTCTCCAAAACGCGGAGCTATTAGCCTCGCGTGATAAAGAAAAAAAGTGAAGATATTAACTCCACGCAACTCAGAGAAACGCGAAGATAACTTGGTATTTTAGCTTCACGTTCTCATGAAAAACTTGGATTTTTGGCTAAGTTGAAGATGATCCCTGTCCGATCACTTCAGGTATTAATGATCTAAGTTACGCAGAAGAGCCTTAGATTATTTTACCAGAATTATTAACCATCTGTTTGTTGAGCAAGCAAAATTATTGAAGCCAACAGATAGAGAGGAAAATAATTTATCTTTATTCATGAAGCAAGAGATTACAAAGAGGGAGTTATAGCTCTCCCAAAAGCTTTTACATGATCAACTCATCAATAACCGAATAGTAAGACTTCTCTACGGGGTGTTGAAGCTTAGTTCCCTGGTTCACATACAAAAGAACTCCAGATTTCTCGACGGGGTGTTGAAGCTCAGTTCCCTGATTCACAGGCAAAAGATCTCCTCTGCAAATGTCATTTTGGACCTGTCATCTGAAATGAAGCACGAAAGGAAAGAGAAGTGCTGCATCGAAGCACAAGCTGAACTGCAAGTGCTGCAATTCTGAACTGCAAGTGCTGCAATTCTGAACTGCAAGCGCTGCAGGCCCTCACTTGAGCTTGGAGCTCCTTCGATAGTCCATCTCCAGGAGCCAGAGCTTGAAACCTGCAACTATGTTGTAAAGCATATGCTTCTGACTTCCTTAGAGTTACTTTTGCTGATGAAGATCGATGGACCCGCATACATTCCTCTTCAGAAAGGATTGGACTTACTGCAAAAGGAACAGAGTTTCCAAAAGAGTGAAAACGCGGAGCTAAGCTAACTCCGCGCACAGTTGAAGAAATAGCCTCGTGCTTTAAACGCAGAGGATGACGCGATAACTCCGCGTAAAGGAGGGACAAGATTTCTTTCTGCTCTTTCCTTCTCTTTCAAATTTATCGCGACTGCTAATCAAAGATAGCCTCGCGGACTCATCGCGACTGCTAATCAAAGATAGCCTCGCAACTCATCGCTACTGCTAATCAAAGATAGCCTCGCGAACTCATCGCGCCTGCTAATCAAAGATAGCCTCGCAACTCATCGCGACTGCTAATCAAAGATAGCCTCGCAACTCATCGCGACTGCTAATCAAAGAATAGCCTCGCAATTCATCGCGACTGCTAATCAAAGATAGCCTCGCAACTCATCGCGACTGCTAATCAAAGATAGCCTCGCAGATTCATCGAGACCACTAGTCAGATAAGCCCCGCGTTTCAAGCACAGGGGATGACGCGATAACTTCACGGAGAACGGCGATCTCGCCGGTAAAATAAACAGTTGGCTGGATTAAACCAAGCCGAAACATCTCAAGAATGGTTCTTAGAAGCCCAAGAGTTAAGGTTTTTACCTTCGGAAGACGCTGCATAGACTGGTTCGCCATCGCGTCTACCTTCACGGCTGCTGCCATTAACGCCGGCCAACTTGCGCGATGTCGCACTCTTCCTAGATGGCATCCTAGTGATGAAGATCTATGGAATGGAAAAAGAAGTTCGGCTGGAGATCATTCTTTCAAAATAAGAAGCCTGAGTCGCCTGCTCTGAAGCCCTAAGATTCTTCGGATGAGATGAAGAAGAAGATGAGCCGGGAGCTCTATTTAAACAGAATTTCCGTCGCTTGGTATTCGGCGTAGAAATTCAGGGTAATTAATGACATAATTACTCATTTCACTGAAGACGAAGTGAAGCTGATTAGCTCCGCGTAAGTGAGCATAATGCGAGATAGACTTGGTATTCTAACTCCGCGTTTCAGTATAAGTATCCAAAGTATTTCAAAATTTGCTAAGTTCGAAGCCATTTTGAAAACTTTGGAGGGGGTTCTGTTGGCAGTGAAAATTTCTAAGTTAAAAGGATTTTCCACAATAGAACGCGGAGCCAATTTAATAGCCCCGCGTTTGGTTATATTAACCTTGCATTTGAATAAAATGCGGAGATGTTTAATAGCTCCGCGTTGATTCTGCAGTCTGGCTTGTATTAGCCTCGCGTTTGAGTAAACGCGGAGATGTTCTATAGCTTCGCGTTGGCTCCGCGCACTGGTTATTTAGCACCGCGTTTTGATGCGATTAAAAGCTCCGCGTGAGCAGATAACCAGAATCTCAAATTGATTGAGATTATGATTCTGGGCCTATCCAAATACCCAAATCAAGTCTAATTAGAATTCCATCGAAACTAAGATATTTGATTGGAATCCCTGATAATGACTAGTTTTATTTAGATAGAAACTCTTGCATTAACCTGGCGCTATAAATACCTTCCTGGTGAAACCCTTGGGATCTTCTTTTCGGCAATTGAGATATTTTTCTGAAATCTTGGAGAATTCGAGTTACGCACAGAGCCTTGAGTTTGTGAAGATCAGAGAAAATCACCATCTTCTTTCTGGAGTTCTTGAGAAGTTCGAGTTACGCGAGAGAGCCTTGAACAAATCAAAACCAGAGAAAATCGTCTATAGTCGGCCGATATCTTCAAGAGAGAAGATTTCAACGTACCGATCGTCAAAAGGAGCTACTTGACAGATCCCATCGCCACAAATCCCACAATATTGTAAAAGAGAGAGATTGAACTATAAAATCCTCTCGTTTGTTCTCTTTATATCTTGTTCACTTCTATTGTAATCTAAGCTGTATTCGATGGAAGGAAGCGAAGAAACTTTTGCGACGAACATTTTACAATTCCAATAGAGAAAAGAAGTGGAATCGGTTGGGAGGAATACCATGCTGAACTACTCTAATAGCACGGTAGAGATTCGTGTGCTGTAGTTGATTCCTGAAAGTCTTCAAGAAGAAATCGGTTAAAATTGCCCATTCTCCTTTGGAAGTGCAGTGAACCCATCCAGCAAGACAAAAATTTTGTACTGAAAATTCTCCTTACACATCAATAAATCGGTGCAAGAAAGTCTGGGCAACTACAGGTGTTTCACCCAATGGGAGGTCTTGTTTAAATGATCCTGAGAACAATCCAGAAAAATATTTTCCAGTAGAACTTGAAAAAGCACCTTGTGCGTTGAATCCGCCCAGCAAAATGCCATTCGTGGCTTGTTTACATGCCAATCCATTCTTCTATAAATAGAAAGGGATTGGAGATACAAAATAGATAAGATCTTTCCATATCAGGCAAAAACAGATTGCCACCGTTAACTTGACGGAGCCATTGATAAACTCCATCATCTAGGCAATCATCAGGAATTGAGAGATGATCACCAAGCAGGAAAACAGGCTTGCTTAACAAGGTCATGTCTTTTCCTTCAAAAGGGGTGGTAGCCATAAGTTCTCGCAATGTAGGGCGAGTAGGGTTCAAAACTCTACTTTTCCTCTCTCGGCCACTAGATGTTGCACAAGCCGGAAAAACTTGGTCGAACTTGAACTCTTTCTTCTCGTCATACCCGCCTGAATAGCCAAAATAGTGGTCTTTCGGCCAAGGGTTTAAGGCATAATCGACTGCATGGAAAGAAAAATTAATCAAAACGAAGTTATGAAGAAAAAGATGCTTTCTAATATGAGACGAGAAAATTACTTTCAATCAAGGGTTCTTGCCGAACCACAATGGAACTGGAAGTAGTTTGAGGGTTTTGAGAACTGCTCGCAGAGGTACCAAAAGACGAAGCTTTTCTCGTCATCTTCTTCAGATTAAGATCAAGAAATTTTTAATTTGAAGAAAATTGAAGACCAAAGAAACTTGAAGATGAAGGGTCTTGAAAACTTCGGAGAGAAGCTCTGAGTTCAAATCTCTTAGAAAACGTTAAAAAATACTTTACCTGATGAAGACGAGATTTTATAACAGATGATTTGACGGACGAGATTTTCGGATAGACGTGATCTCTGGCTCGAATCTCGTGAGTATCTTCTCATTTAATGAGACTCAGAGAATGTCTCAATCTTTACGCATAAAAATTTGATAATTTTCTGCATAAAGAGCGAAACTCATGATTCTAATACAGAGTCATACTCTCTTCAATAAGGGAAACTCGCGATTCTAATATAGAGTCATGCTCTCTTCGAAAGAGTGAGATTCGTGATTCTAATACAGAGTTGTGCTCTTTTCAAAAGAGTGAGATTTGCGATTCTAATACAGAGTCATACTCTCCTCAAAAGCACAAAATCCGCAGCATTAATACAGAGTCTTATCCTTTTTCAAAAGTATAGAAGTCTGAGATTCTAACACAGAGTCCGACTTCTCAAAATATGAAAACCACAGAGATGATGTTCTTGCCAAATTATCCAAAATATTTCAAAACACCTCCAAAATCAAAGAGTTTTGAAAACTTTGGAGGGAGTTTTATTGGTGAAATTTCCTGCTAATAAGATCATATGTCATGAAGAGAGAGATCCATAAATGAAAAAAAGATTACTTTTGCAAGTCATACTCTATTTTTTATAGAAATAGAAGCACGAATGATTTTTCCCAAGTTCACAAATCTAATAACAGAGATGGACCCCATAAAGCCTCATCATGTTCTCCAAGAGCAATGAGCAAAGTCATTACAATCCAGTTGAACTGTGAATCTAAAGTTTGATATTCGCATTCCGGCTACAATCATTCAGATTCGCAAATCTAAAGTTTAAGCTTCGCGTTATAGCTACAATCAAATGGATCTGCGAATCTAAAATTCTAGATCCGCGTCCCGGTCATAATCAAACGGAGTCGCGAATCTAAAGTTCGAGATCCGTGTCATGGTTATAATCAAAGGAGCCGTGAATATAAAGTTTGAGATTTGTGTTCCGCATTTCAGTTATGATCTAGAGAATGAAGATGCCGATTACAAACTCTGGAGATTTAATACAAATTTACCAGATCAAAAGGCGAGAAGTTAATACTTAGATCATGGAGGCTGACAGTTGGACGGTTACATCAACTAAAGAGTCTCCAAGTCTCTATAAAAAGCCCGAACCAAGGCAGAACAATGCACATGGAGATTAGGAGATCAATACAATATAGAGAGTCCTCTTTCATCTAAGTGTTGTTGCTGTCGAGAGTTCAAAACATTTGCCAACTAAAAAAATTCATGCAGAGTATCAATGGAGAGCAGGATTGTCCTCCGCAGCTACTACAGAGCCCAGCTTTAAACAAAGAGGGAATTCAACTTTCCTCATCTTCTGTAAACGGGAAAATGCTTGAAATTGTAATCTTTTATTGAGAAAATTCAATAAAGAATCATTTATAATTTTTATGACCCACGATAATTTTGTCACAATATTATCCTATAAGGATATATAATTACCCAATGCTACGAAAGTAAAGGGAAGAGAAAAGCTTCTCGTCAACCTATCATGCTAAGGTCAAAGTATGAATTGCCTAATACTGTTAAAGTAAAGGAAAGAGAACATGTTTCTCGCCAACCTATCATACTAGGGTATAAAACAAAAATTTTCCAATGCTACGAAAGCAAAATGAAGAGAACAAGTTTCTCACCAACCTATCATGCTGAAGTAAAAAAGCATGAATAACCCAAAGTTGCAAAGGCGAAGGAAAGAGGAAATCAAATCCTCAATAGTCCATCATGTTGAGATAAAAAGCATGAACAACACAAAGACGCAAAAGCGAAGGTGAAAGGAAATCAAATCCTCGACAATCCATCATGCTAAGGTAAAAAGTATGAACAACCCAAAACCGCAAAGGCAAAGGCAAGAGAAAATCAAATCCTCAACAACCCGGCATGCTGAGGTAAAAAGTATGAACAACCCATAGCCACGAAGGCAAAGGGAAGAGGAGATCAAATCCTCAACAACTCATCATGCTGAGATAAAAGCATGAACCACTTAATGTCAACATGGAAAAGAGAAGAGGAAATCAAAATCTTCACCAACCTATTATGATAAGGAGTAATGTGCGAACAACCCAGCATCTTTGAGGCAAAGAGCAAGAGGAGGCTAAAATTCTTGACTGATCCTGTCATACTAGGGGTAGAAATAACCCAATACTGAAAAGGCAAAGGGAAAAGAAAATATTTTATATTTAAACCCAAACAAAACCCTTGCCAACTCATCATGCTGAGGGGAATAACATGACTAGTCCAATGCAAATGGCAATTGGTAAAGGCATGTCAAATGCTTTAATAGCTGGAGGTTTGCTAAAAATTCTATGTCATGTTAAGATTTTATCTCTAACAGTGAGATTCGAACCATCTCATCTATATCACCTCAAAACAATCAAATCTGTCATGTTAAGTTTTTACCTATAACGGCTAGATTTTAACCATCTCACCCATATCATTTCAAAATGATCAAACATGTCATGTTAAGATCTTACTTCTGACAGCGAGATTTGAACCACCACAACAAACAATACGCTCCTTGATTCTGACATGGTCACCAGCTCTATCTGTCAGTCAGGCAAGTCACTCCAAAATCCTAATCCAATTACCTCGGTATGTTTAACATTACGACCGTAAATTGGTCACCTCGATATGTTTTCTAAACACCTCTACCGAGACCCCATGAATACGTTTTATGAACACCTCTGCCCATGGTTCTTCAACCCTAACCCGGTCACCTCGGTACGTTTTCTGAACACCTTTACCGAAATTCCATGGGTACATTTAATAGTGCACCTCTGCTCATAGTTCTTTGATTCTAATCCGGTCATCTCAGTATATTTAACAGTACACCTCTCCTAAAACCCTATGGGTATGTTCAACAGTACACATATTCCCATGGTTCTTCAACTCTAACCCGATCATCTCGGTATGTTTAACAGTACACCTCTGCCGAAACCCCATGGATACGTTCAACAGTACACATCTACCCATGGTCCTTCGACCTTAACACGGTCATCTCTATATATTTAACAGTACACCTCTGTCAAAACTCTATGAATACGTTTAACAGTACACATCTGCCTATGGTTCATCGACCCTAATCTGGTCATCTCAGTATGTTTAATAATACACCTCTACCGAAACCCCATGGGTACGTTTAATAGTATATCTCTGCCCATATTTCTTCGACACTAACCCTGTCATCTTGGCAAGTTTAACAGTACATCTCTGCCAAAACCCTATGGGTATATTTAACAATACATCTCTTCCCATGGTTTTTCGACCCTAACCTGGTGATCTCGGTATGTTTAATAGTACACCTCTGCCGAAACCTCATGGGTATGTTTAACAGTACATCTCAGCCCATGGTTCTTCGACCCTAACCAGGTTATCTTGGCAAGTTTAACAATACACCTTTGCCAAAATCTTATGGGACAGTACACCTCTGCCCATAATTCTTCGATCCTAACTCGGACATCTCGACAAGTTTAATAGTACATCTCTGCCGAAACCCTATGGGTAGGTTTAACAGTACACCTCTGCCATGATCCTTCGATCATAATTCAATCATTATGGCTCTGCTTGTCAACCAAGCAAGTCACTCTTTCAGCTCAAACCAACCGTCTTGGCTCTATCTGTCAACTAGACGAATCACTTCACAAATTAGTTTCCACCATATTCATGTCACTACCTAAAATCTTCACCTGCTAAGATGTTCCCACATTCTTAGTAAACTTCCATTTCCATCAAATTCATTCATCAATTCCAAAGGAAAATCTATTCACCAAGTTCAATCCTAGATATTAAAATATCATAAACATCAATTATCCCTTCATAGGCGCGTCAGCCATACCTATGTCTATGACTCCGTGATCCTGATTCAATCACCGATTTTGTTTGTCATCCAAACGAATCACCCATTAGGCATGTCAGTCATACCTCTGTCTATGATTCTATGATCCTGATCCGATCATCTCTTCATAAGCACGTTAGCCATACCTCTATTTTTGTCTCCATAAACTTAACCCGATCATCCTGACTTTGTCTGCTGACCGGATGAGTCACTCCTTTGTCATAACCCGACCTTCGGCCCTACTTGTCAGCCAGACGAGCCACCCAATGATCCTAGAACGACCATTTCTTCATAGGCATGTCAACCATATATCTATTTATGATCTTATGATCTGACCCAATCACCAAGATTTTGTCTGTTATCCAAGATAATCAATCGCATAATGATCAACAAAACTTAGCTTACTATGACAACAACATATCCTTAGCAAGTTTCATCTCTCCAATTTCACCCACTCATCACCACTAACACGTTATATAAATGACCAAAATAAAACAATGATTTAAATGAAGCTAAAATATTTTATTCATTGTTTGCAAGATAAAATGAAGAACTCTTCTTAAAGAGGCCCCTATCTCAAATAGATGGACTGGATTAATGGTACAAATCTCGATGCGAAGGTTGCCACCCAAATACGTTAGGCTATCGTATGATGAACGCAAACACAAGTCTAGCAAAGCCTCACGTTCAGGCAGCTTAAATAAGTTAGGAGCTGAAGAAAAATTTAAAGTATTTCAAAATTTTACCAAACAAAAGAAGAAAATAAAATTTTGAAAACTTTGAAAGGGAACTTATAGAATAAGGAAAAAATTAAAGGAACCCAAAAGAGACTAGCGCACGAGGCTCGTAACCTTGCGGCATGCTAGGCTCGCAGCCTAGTGGCATGCGAGCACAAGGCTACAGAAGTTGGTCCCAATGCTAGCTACATGCATGGGCATCAATATCAATATCAATATCAAAGCCATTTCTTTTATGTTTCAAAGTCTAATTAACATCATTATAATGGTAACTAAAAACTTGCCCGGAGAAAATAGAAATTTATTGGAGTAAACAGTATTATTTGATTATTTAAGAAGTCAAAAAAGCCATCTTAGACGGATCCAAGACAACGAGAAAATAGCAATCAACCTTGATTGACCGTTAATGATCCCTTTCAAGAAAAGTAGGGCCTAACCCGACAAAAAAATGAAAGTTAAATTGTTTTTTTTTTTTTTTTTTTTTGGTTAGCAGTATCACTCTCTGCCAATCATCAAGAATTTCATTTGGATCTATATGATGTCTGTAAAGTGTTGCTTGATTAACCGCTGAAAAAAAAAAATATTATTGAGAGTACGTTGAATATTATAAGAAAGGACCAAAATAAATTGAAAAAAAAATAGGCGGCTATTGCATAGATATCGGGGCGAGTAGAAGAAGAGTAACGAGTTACACCATAAAGTATGTTTCATGTATCATTAAGTTAATTTCTAGTGCATCGACCCATTCACGTAACCAGTAGATATATACTATAATATGTTCGCGAACAAAATAATGAACACTGTATAATACATTGTGCATAAGATACCATCTTGTATATCATTATGCTTATATAGAGTTGCTATGCATAACAGAAGCGAAAAATTTTCAATTAATAATCTAGAGTTGTTATATCGTTCTCCCGAAATCTACCAATATTCTCGAATCCATGAAAAATTGTAGTCTACTGATGATCAGAATCCATCGAAAATCTAAATAGTAAAGAAGATAAATTTTATCGATAAAAGTATATCTAAAATTTATTACAATTTGCCTCTATACACTTGCTAAAACTATAAATTTGTAAAGAAAAAAAAAATCCTAAAGAACTTAATCTTAAAAACTATTAAAACTAAAAAGAAAATAATTAAGAAGGACATGGAATATAGAAATGTTAAAAAATAAAAAATAAAATCCTAATGCAATTTAAATTAACAAAAATTGTCCAAATATAGATTTTAATTAAACATGGCAGCGATCCGCTGTTGAATTTAATTTTCAGATCGTTTCCGCTTGATTTTTAAAATGTCCCTACATTTTTAAATCCTCAAATCCACATATAAAATCTGTTGTTGGAAATTTATATGCATGCGGAGATCTCTTAAATTGGAATTTCAGAACTATCCATACATCTTCAACAACAACAATAACAATTAAGCCTTTTATCCCAAGTATTTGGGATTGGCTACATGAACAAAAAAAAATCACACTGGATCGATCACGTTGATAGTTTTTCTCCATTCATTTATATCAAGTAATATCTCCTCATTTAAACCTCTATAATTCATATCTTTTCATATCACCTCCATCCATATTTTCTTCAGTCTTCTTTTCATTCATTTAACTTGTCATACATTGATAAACACCCCTCATCGAGCTGGTGCTTTTTTAGACCTACGTTACACATGACCAAACCATCGTAAACGATTTTCTCGCATCTTCTCATTGATAGAAGCTAAACCTACATTAGCACGAATATCTTTATTTATAATTTTATCTCTCCTAGTGTTGACGCATATCTAGCGGAACATGCACATCTTTGTTACACTTATCTTCTATGAATGACGTTTCTTTAAAACCTAGCTATTGACGAAACTTTCTGGTAGCAAGGTCATCTACCATAAAGAAGAAGATCCGTGTTTCTGAAGCAAAAAAAAGAGTATAATGTGGCACTTACATAGTTGTGTTTTGCTTTTCAAAGTGACCAAAGCATGGACGTTTAAATCAGAAGGAGTTCCAAGTCGAAAGCCCGGGATCTGCATTCCAGTTGAATCACGAACCCAAAATCTGAAATTCATATTCTACATTTGAAGAGTCGTGGGTTTAAAGTGTGAAATTCGCACCCCAGTTCTATTTTAGAAAAGATCTGCAAACTTGAGGTTCAGGGTCCACGATCAAGTTATAACAGGAAGAATCGCGAATCTAAAGTTTGAGATTCAAGATGCCAATTACAGCTTCTGGAGGATTTAATACAAATTCACTAAACTAGAAGGAGGGAAGTTACTACTCCGATCATGGGAGCTAATTGCTGAACAAATATGTCGGCACTACTCAGATCATGGGGATTAACTGCTGAACGAATACAGATCGTGGGGGATAACCGCTGAACGTATATGTCGGCACTATTACCTCAGAATCCATATAAAAGGGGGGAGATTAGTGTGAGAGAGGGATTCCCTTGCTATTGCTATCAGGAAATCAAAAGCTTTGCCAACTAAAGAATTTACGGAGTGTCAACGGAGATCAAAATTGTCCTCCATAGCTACCCTAGAACCCAGTCTTAAATAAAGAGGAACTCAATCTTCCTCATCTTTTGTAAATGGAAAACCATTGAAATTGTAATCTCCTATTGAAATATTCCATATAGAAATCATTTTACAATTTTTGTGACGAACAGAAAATTGGTGACTTTGTTGGGGACCCATATCGCCTCTGGTGATATGGTGGTAGCTCAATCTGATAGAATTCTAGTTGGCAGCATGGTCGACTCTCTCATCATCGAGGTCAACTAAGAGAAATATGAAGAATTCCTGTACTCTAACTCCAGAAGACCAAATTTCTTACGGAAAGTCCGTAAGGTCTCTAACGACTCGACCTTCGAAGAGGTCTCAAAGACAACTATCTGATCAAAGGATTCCATGGACCAAGTCGGCCCAAAGTAAGACTCCTCTCCTCCACCAGTAATGAACTCAGAGTCAGCTCCTGTTAGGACCCATGATCTCCTTAGAAAAATGGATCAAAATCCCCATAATAATAAGGGAAAACGACCATTGTCCACTAATCAGAAAAATGATGCAGAGAAGGAGGTTTCTCTCACTCATACAATGAGAAGGAACTTAAGAAAAAGTAAGGCTCGTGCTCTCCGCAAGACCACAAGAACTTAAGAAAAAGTAAGGCTCGTGCTCTCCGCAAGACCACAAAGCCATAGAAAACTATTGAACCACCATCACAAAGGCCTGACGTACAATTATGGAGGCCAAAGCGCAAAAGTGTAGTTCCAGAAAGAAAAAAGAATCAAGATGCAGAAGGGTTTACTCGCGTTTCTTATAGGAAACAGCATACACCTACTAGATTTATCTATGATTACAAATGCGGAGTCTACATTCACGTTCCTGTTACCAGAAGAGAACCCCATCCTCATGCCCCAAGAGGAAAATGTGATTTCTATGATCACATTTTTAAAAGTAGGCAAGAATCTCAAATTTACGAAACAACTGGAAAACACGATCTAAAGAAGCGTGTTCCAGTTAAGGTGAAGTTTGCTCCAGAGTTCTTCAAGGGGATAGAGACTCCTATTCCAAAAATATCTTTTGAAGTTGATGCCACCACCATCAATCAAGAGGGCTCTAATACAAAAGATCTTAGGAAACTTTTTAATAAAAAAAAGAGAAGAATCCCAAGTATCTCAGTGTCATTGTGAACAACTGATCAATGCAGTATAATCACACTGTCACTGCGCGGCTGCTGCTCCTACTAGAAAGTCGGTTTTTAATCGACTATCTTCGTCTCAACCTTCAAAGAGAAGAAGACGTAACAAGCAATAGTTCTCCGAGCCTGAGTATCCTGAAATATCATCTAATATGATAAATTTCGGAGAGAGAAAGAAGAAAAAGAAGACAAAGAAAACTTCTAAGAAAGAAACTTCTGATTCTGAACACTCTTTAGGCCCGAAGAGTGTGTTCCGTGATGAACGAGGTATTTTTTAAAACACTCGACTTAGAAGCGGAGTTGCAATCCCAATGGACTACAGACAGATAGCCGGAGTCTCTTCTGACGAAGAAAACATGGCCAAATCAATTATGGCCGAATCACAAACGTCTGATTCATTTCTCGAATAATCCGCCCCCGCGTATATGGCCCAGAACAGTACTCCAGAGAAATTCATGTGAGGGATGGATGAACAAGATAGAAATATTCAACAATAGTAAAATATCATCAGCAAGATCAAAGACATGCTATATATTTTGCTGGAATTAGAAAAGACGAGAATGAAGAATACAGAAGGATCTTCTTTAGATCCTCCACCTTATAACCCAAAAACCAACAAAGGGAAAAATGCAAAAGGAGAGGGTCTCATTCCCCATACAAATGAGGATGAAGATAATGAGGGTCATCATGAAGATGAGGATAATCACTCTACGCATTCTCATCATTAAGGAAGAACCCAAAATCAAGACGGGGGTTCAAATACCATGTGGATGGAGAGCTTTCAAAATCAATTGAATACTCTTATGCACAAGAATAATTTGCAAGAGTTGAGCGTTGTAAGGTCATATCCGGTGGAATGGGAATGTGTGCCATTCCTAGAGAATTACAAACCATTGAAACTCAAGTAATTCGATGGTAAAGGGTCACCTAACCAATACCTTTACTACTTTAAGTCTCAGATTGGGCATTTGACTGGAAATGACCCTATTATTACACGAGTATTTGTTAGCACCTTAACAGGGTTAGCATTTGAATGGTTCTGGAGATTAGAACTAGGAACCATCAACTCATGGAATGATATGGAGAAAACCTTTTTGACAAAATTTTATAAGGGTGATATGGAGGTTTCAATGCCAACACTTTTAGCTACCAAACAGAAAAATGGAGAGTCAGCTCGGGATTATATAAAAAGATTCAGAAATGATTCTCTCAGATGTTCACATAGAATACCAGAAAAGACCATATAGAAACCTATCGACATAATCTCTCAACTAAGGTTCTAACCAGAATGGGAGCCGTAAAGTCCTCAACCTAGAAAGATCTCGTGTTACAAATTGAAGAAGCTGAAGAGATAATACAAAGACTCGAAGAGGAAGAAAGAAGAGGAGAAGAACAAAGACAAAATAACAGTCATAAGTCTCAATAAAAGGGACATAAAGAGAAAGAAACAATGGTGACTAATACTCTGCAGTTAACAAAGCCTCCTCCAAAAACTACTCCTCAATCGCAGTTTCCTCAAAAGCAGTATGCTTTTAAAGATGAGCATACCAAAACCACCTTCAATTTGCTAATGACAAAGGGTATGTTGAAGCTACTAGAATCTAAATGTCCCAAAGAAGCAGGAAAGGTTAATGATCATAATTACTCCATATATCATCGAATCATTAATCATCCTACGCAGAATTCTATGTCCTTAGAAATAAGATTCAGGCTTTAGTAGATACTAAAGTCATTAAGCTTCAAGAACACCAGAAGAAGGTGATTGAACATGGTGACTTTTAGATTTGACAAAGCGCTACATTGGATAGAGTCAACAGTACAAGACGGAGTGCAAGCCATTCCCAAAGGCATGATGAAGATTATAAATTATGATTCGTATCAGCAGCAAAAGAAAGGATTATGTCCTTTCGAAACTGATAAAGGGAAAATAATGTGGGTGCACCCAAATCTTCTCAACGATAAGTAATGGACTTCAAGCTCATCCAAGGAGAAGTGAAAAGGAAAGGTTCTTACCTCTATTGTTGTTACTGTAATCCTAGAAGACGATATGAATATTCCTACTTTGATAGACTCGGAGAGGAGGTTAGAGATTCTCTGGCAGTTAACGCAGATCAACTTATTTCTGGAACCCGTTCAGGGAGAGACTACATGAAGAACTATGAGTTAGAACCTCAACCACCTCTAGAGAAGAACAAGCAAAATGAACTTAAATTTAACAAAGCTCTCAAAAGCAAAGGTAAAGAGTTACAGAAGGTTCCAAAAAGTCGTTCCAGTTTAATATATTGGCACAGTTGGCCAATATCCCTGTGAGGATATATAATCTTGTACGAGCTCCTAAAACTCTCTAAATCAACTAGAGAAGCTTTAAGAGAAGTTCTGCAAGACTCTGAAGTGTTTCTGGTGCAAGTTTTAGAAGCAATTGAAAAAGACGGAGAAGTCAGTGCAGCATGTCATTAGATTTCAAGAGAGAAGATCTCTTCATAACTTTCTCTTCAGAAGATATGCAAGTCAAAAACAACAAACATCATCGCCCTTTATATTATAAAGGATACATAGGATCATCAGAGATCAACCGCATTCAAGTTGATCCAGGATCTTCTTTGAGTATAATGCCGCGAAGAACGTTACGGTATTTCGGGGTCCCAATGAGCATACTAGTAACAACGAACACTACTATCTTTGGATTTAATGCCAATGGTAGTAGACCGTTGGACAAGATAAAACTATAATGTCAAATTAGAGATTTAAAAACGGAAGTCACATGCTATGTGATAGACACTGACACGTCCTATAATCTTCTGCTTGGAAGGCCCTAGATCCATAATAATCTCATTGTTCCATTTACACTTCATCAGTGCATGAAATATATGGATAAAAATGGGAACGTGAAGATTCTGGTGGCAGAAAAGTAACCCTTTAAAGGAGTTAAAAATTACTTTATTGATGCCTTGCTATACCAAGATACGCTTGATGTCTCAGATCAACCTGCTCCAGATGCAGTTGATAGTGGTGACGAAACTGATACAGAATCAGGATCCGAAGATTTGGAATTCGATGATGTAAGTTTGGATGGTGAGCCCATTGTAATAAGTCTTGAAGGCCTTGATATAACTGACACCGTTCACTCTGATGGTGAATGAATAATAAATGAAGACGTAAAGTTTGCTTATTCTTCTGGTGTTGATTCTAAACCTTCAAGTACCAGTACTGATGTGGTTAGCGATCATTTAGATAAAATTTACTCTTTTGCTTCTTTTCAAGCACCCATCTGATCATCCTTTTATGAACAAAGTGATGACAATGAAGATGCGAATGAAGCCATTTTCAAAATTCCTCCTAAGGCTGAAATTCAGAAACCTATAATATTTGGAAGAGCAAATGATAAGGGTAAAATAAAATATTTAGGTTCTGCAGAATAACAGGAAAATCCCGAGTTCTTCCATTATGACGAGAATTCTCATAATGAGGAAAATAGGTTACAACTTAGCCGATGGTAGGGGGTTGAACTTTGGAAAAGGAAGGAAAGCAATCCTCCAACCCTTCATTCTAAAAGGAAAAACGTTAGACTACTATCATAAGACTGGCAGGGGGTTAGAATGTTACCACTTCCGAAGATCTGCCAGATAAAAAATCTAAAGAAAGACAACCAAATCACTCATCAAACTCATCTTGTTAGGATTCAGATGCTAGTATCGGCATAACCTTCTGCGAAGTTTCTCTTAACATGGTCTTCGTGACCCAAGAAAATGAAGACACTGATGAAACTCTGTCAATGAAGGATGACTCTTGGGTCAAGCATCTTAATATGAAGTGGAAAATTTAATTTGAACAACGAGAACCTTTGACTGAGGATAAAATAATCCAAATAAATATGGGTGATGAAATGAATTCTAAATTCATATTTATAAGTGAAAATTTATCTTTAGAAGAAAAAGAAGAGTTGATATCTCTCGTTCGTGAATATATCGATGTTTTCACTTAGAATTATGAAGATATGTCAGAATTAGATCCAAAAGTCGTAGTTCATAAACTAAACATCCGATCAGATATGAAGCCGGTAAAACAACAACAACGAAAATTCCGTCCAGAAATTATGGAAGCAATCGAGATTGAAATTAAAAAGTTGATTGAATTGGGTTTTATTCGCGAAGAACAACATCCTGATTGGGTCGCAAATATAGTTCATGTGACCAAGAAAAATGGAAAGATCCAAATCTGCATTGATTTCAGAGATTTGAATGAACCATGCCCAAAAGATGAATTTACGTTACCCATTATAGAAGTCATGATAGACAATACTTGTGGCTATGAACGCATGTCATTTATGGATGGGTATAATCAAATCAAGACGTACCCTGATGATGAAAAGTATACATCTTTCATAACACCACTTGAGGTGTACTGTTATACGGTCATGCCATTTAATTTAAAGAATGATAGTGCCACATATCAACGAGCTATGAACACAATATTCTAAGAACACCTATGAAAGACAGTAGAATGCTATGTAGATGATCTGGCGATTAAAAGAAAGAACAAGAATGATCATCTTCACGACTTGAGGACAATGTTTGATCTTATGAGGAAACACCAGTTTAAGATAAACACAACTAAATCTTTTCTAAGAGTTTCTACTGGAAAATTCCTCGGTTTTGTGGTAACTTCCAAAGGAATTCATCTTAACCCAGACAAAATTAAGGCAACTCAAAATATGCCTCCTCCTAAGAGTCTCAAAGAATTAAGAGGGCTATAAGGCAGATTGGCATAAATCCGCAGATTTATATTAAATCTATCTGGTAGATATCAGCCTTTCACAAGATTAATGAAGAAAAGAGTGTTATTTGTTTGGGATGACGTGTGCCGAAAGGGTTTTGAAGAAATCAAGGAATATCTCACTAAACCGCCTGTACTCGTAGCTCCAGTCTCAGGGGTACCATTTCTGTTATACATGAGAGCTATGGATCATTCCTTACGAGTTTTATTGGCAAAAAAGAATGAATTGGGTCATGAATAACCTATTTATTACCTCAGCAGAATGATAATTGGGGCTGAAGGTCGATATAATCCAGTGGAAAAGGAATGTTTAGGTTTAGTGTTTGCGATCCAGAAAATGCGACACTAATTAGTTGGACAAACTACTCATGTGATATCGAGAGTTAACCCTTTAAGAATGTTAATGACTAAACCCGGGTCGTTAAATTCAAAACTGTCCAATTGGGCCATTTTGTTATCACAATATGATATACATTTTGTCCTGCAAAAATCGATTAATGTACAGGCTATAACTGATTTTCTAGCTGAACACCTAATTCTAACATCTTCAAAGTTGTATGAAGAAACTCCTAACAAATTAGGCGAAAGAAATTAAGTCTTGAAAGAAGACATTTCGTGAGAAGATGCTAAAGTAAATGTTGTTACAGAAGATGTATGGCAATTTTTCTTCGATAGTGCTTCCAGAATGGGATCTAAAGAGAAGATGGTAGTAGGAGTAGAAGTTGTTTTCGTTTCTGCTTACAACCACATCATTCCTCGAGCGTATTCATTGATAGATTCATGTTCTAATAATGTTGCGGAGTATAATGCCCTAATAATTGGTTTGAAAATAGCTAAACAACTAGGGGTTAAGTATTTAGAAGCATATGGGAATTCTCGACTTGTTATAAATCAAGTAAAAGAAGAATACGAGGTCAAAAATGAAGACCTTCTGTCGTACTATCAAACAATAATCAAAATAGCTGATAGCTTCGATGGTTTTTATATCAGTCATATAAAATGCCCTCAGAACAGCTACGTAGATTCACTGGCTTCCTTAGCTTCTACCTAAGCATTACCCAAATATACTATGGAGCGAATTACAGTGGGAAGTAAAGAATTGTTCTGTCCAAGGGATGAACTTGAGGCTAAATTGAAGAAGCAAAATAAAAGTGAAGTATGTGTTTTTGAGTCAAATCTCGAACTAAGAGATTGGTGATTACTTTACATAGATTATGTTCTTTATGGGATATTGCCTGAAGATCCTAAAGAAGCCAGATCAGTTCAAAGAAAGGCTATTCGATTCTATTATAATGCTGAGCTCTAGATATTATACAGGAAATCCTATGATGTGATTTTACTTCGTTGTCTTTCCATTCGAGAAGCTCAGGAAGCACTTGAAGAGGCTCATGCCTGCAGAGCACATCAATCGGGACCAAAACTGTAGGATAGACTCCGAAGAATGGGTTATTATTGGCCCAAGATGCTGACATATGCGGTCAGCTACGCCAAGAAATGTAGAGCCTGCCAAGTACATGCGGATTTTATACATTAAGCTCCCGAATATATCCACCTGACGGCTATATCATGGCCATTTGAGCAATGGGGAATGGACATTATTGGATCAATTTCTCCACCAACAACAAAAGGACATCGAATCATTCAAACTATAACAGATTACTTCTCGAAGTGGATCGAAGTTGTTTCTCTAACCGAAGTGAAGTCATCAGATGTAATCAAATTCATTAAACATCATGTGCTATATCGCTTCGGGGTGCCCAGAAAAATTATTCATGACAACGGATCTCAGTTCGTGAGCCAGTCATTTTTCAGATTTTGTAATAAGTACAGAATCGAGGATGTGGCTTCTTCATCATATTATCCTGCAGGAAATGGTTTGGCAGAACCCTTCAACAAAACTATTGTGAACTCCTCAAGAAGTTCGTTTCGTCCAACCCAAGAGACTGGGATGAAAAGTTTGGAGAATGCCTTTACGCATATCACACCACTGTCTGAGCTCCTACTAATGCCACACCATTTTCTTTGGTGTATGAGTCAAAAGCAGTCTTCCCACTAGAGATCCAAATTCCATCATTTCGAGTTGCATTGGCAACTAAAATGACACAAGAAGAACGACATCAACAAAGACTTCAAGAGCTAAAAGCTTGGATGATAAATGACTGGAAGCTCAACAAAGCATTGAACTATACCAAGCACGAATCTCCTGAACTTTTAACAGAAAAGTTAAGCAGAGGACTTTCAAAAAAGGCAAATTTGTCCTTTCGGTCAGGAGACCGATCATAATTGATCGAAAGTCTAGAGGAAAGTTCCAGTCAAAATGGGAAGGACATTTTATCATTGACGCGGTCTATTCTAATGGTGCATATTGGTTGGCAAAATCGAATGGCGATAAAATCATGATACCAATTAATGGCAAATTTCTGAAGAAATATTATTCTTAGTAAAAGTTGCTGAACACCAGCTGTAATGTAGCATGGGCAGTTCAACGCAAATGATGAATAAAGCTTATTTGTAACCGGGGGTTCATTAATAAAGATTCGTGATTCTGGACTAAAGATTTTGAATCGCGAATCAAAATTTCCTTTCCTCCAAATTTGCTAAGTTAAGAAATACCTCTGGCGAATTAAAATTTTCTTCCCTCCAAATTTGCTAAGTGAAGAATTACCTCTGGCAAATAAAAATTTTCTTTCCTCCAAGTTTGCTAAGTTAAGAAATGCCTCTAGGGAATCAAAATTTTCTTTCCCCCAAATTTGCGAAGTTAAGAAATAGCTCTAGCGAATCAAAATTTTCTTTCCTCCAAATTTGCTAAATTTAGAAATACCTATGGCGAATCAAAATTTTCTTTCCTTCAAAATTGCTAAGTTAAAAATATCTCTAACAAATCAAAATCTCTTTTACTCTAAACTTGCTAAGTTAAAAATACCTCTGGCAATTCAAAATATGTTATATTATAAGTCACTGAACAACATGAATTTTAACTTGATCAGGAAAGTTAACAGTTACTTCTATCCTGATTCAAGACATTTTCTCATCCGCAACAAGATTCAATTTTGGGTGATTGAATAATGACTTCAATACTTATCAAGTTAACATTTTCCTCTGATGATCAATACCAAAATCATTCATCAAGTTAATGGCTATTTCTGGTTGAATGATAAAAATATATCTCTTTATTCATTATTAAATGAAAATTACAAAGAGTTCCTTGGCATCATACAACCAATGAGAATGAGTATAAATCATTGAGTTAGGAGAACATTAAAAATCTTCGTCAATATCTAAAGGATGGTTTAAAGGTACAAAGTTTGCTTCAATAGTCTCCTCCTGCCGATGGTTAAAGACCTTCAAGTTGGTTTGCTCAGTCATAATCCATGTCACCAGTGACTTGATTAGTGCAAAACTGGGTGTGCCAAATGCATATCTCTCAACGTACAACGTGAGGGATTGCTAAAATAGAGTGCCGCCCATAACCATCTAGCATCCTCGCTTGGAAGGATGCTAAGCAGGAAATAAAACAACGACATAGACTGCTTGGCTTTCCAAAATGATATTGGAAGCAATTACGAGCCAAGCGAGACTGTGCCGTTGTTAAGGAGAATGACTACGGTTATCTCCTGCAATAAACTCAAAATCTTGTTAGGAAACATAAAAGAAAATACATGATTTTTTGTTCATAACAAGAAAATTTTACCTTAATTAAGGAAAATGACTACGTTCATAAGGATCTTCCCAATGGAGTACCCCTTCAGGTTGATACTGTCTGGAGGTCTTGTAATATGCCAGTACTGATCCATTACCTCAACTGAAAAAAAGAAAAGAAAAGAGCTGCATAAGAAAATCAGCTTTGAAAGAGTCTCAAAAAGATAGAGAGGCGAAAAATTTTCTCAAGTCAGAATGACTCTCTGTGGGAAGAATATAATGACTTATATAGAGAATTCCATGATCAAAATCTTCAGTTAGGAGAAGGTATGGGCGAAATCTTCAGTTGAGATCCTTGCCCTAGATCTCAACAAAATGTATTATTGCTGCATGGGACGCTTAGATATCGGTGCTAGAGGAAATGAGATCTTTGATTAAGATCCTATCATTAATGAAGGCATGCAACGCTTAGATATTTGCACAAAAAGAAGCCAGGTCAAATGAATGGAAAAGTCATTCCATAACTTACAAATTTTATATGAAGCTGCTGAAGAAGGATGGTTATGCAAATTTGCGGACTTACAAATATTAAGTTGCAAGTCTGATACAAATTCACGGATTTCAGAAGTCGCAAGTCTGATGCAAATTCGCGGACTTCCAGATATATAATCGCAAGTATTATACAAAATTGTGAAGACAAGTACAAAGTTGGATGTTTAAAGTACAAAGTTGTATTCGATATACAGGGACTAAGAGCTCCTATTAAGGGAATTCTTTCAAAATGTTCAGATTACATGAGTTCCTTGGAAAAGAAGATTTTTCATTACAAATTCAGTGATTCAGAAGAGCCTTTATCTTTTCTTTAGCATCACTAATCTCTTGTTGGATAATCTCACAAGTTTGGACAGCAACTTGTCGGCGTAATTCTTCTTCACTGGCAATTGTACTTCTTGCTGAAACAACCTCTAGTGCTTCTAATTCAGCTTGGATAGCCTGGAGATCTTTAGCTGCATTGTCGCATTGTCTAGACAAGCTCATGAGATTCTTCATTGATTCTTCGCGCTCCTTGGTGATTTTAGCCAGGAAAGATTGGGCTTTAACGATGGATTCCTGAGTCCTGACAATAGCTTGATCATGATCCTTAACAATCGAAATAGCATTCTCTACTTGAAGAACTAGAGACTGACTATTCAATTGGCTCTTTTCAAAACAAGCTTTGCAAGCATCAGCTTTTTCTTTAATTTCCTCCTGGAATTTAATCTATTCCTCTATCAGTTTCTGGAAAGTAGGTTCAACTATTTCAATTTATCCGTGCTACATGATCTTGACAAGGATTCAGCATGATTCTGAAGTTGAGCTATCATAAGTCTGTAAGGAGCGGCTTTTTCTTCTCTACCAATACTAACTATACCAGTCAAGTAAATGTTAAGAACATTGGCGATAGAAGAGAAAGAAACCTCTTTCAAGACATTATCAATGCAGCGGTCCAGAAAATGTAGGAAGGTTTCTACTGTATCTCTCAACAAGACAGTTTCAAAAGCATCAATCTCCGTATGAGAAGAATCAGCAACAACTGGAGTGAGTATAGTCTGAACTGTAGTTTTCTGCAAGAAAACAGTAGTACTTGTATCAGAAAGAGCAGAGCTCTTAGTAGTTCCAACAGGGACAGTAGCTGCAGCGTCCTCAACATAAGTAACAGTTATAACAGCTGTAGTCGGGACAACAGGCAGGGCAGTCTCTACCAAAGGAGCAGCTACTTCCAGAGTGTCAGCAATACATGCAGTGACCTCAGTTACCCCATGGGCTTTATCAGGAGTAACTTCCGCGATAATGTTATCCGGCGGAGTGTTCTCTGCGTCCATATACTCTGAAGCTGGAGTCGAGGGAGGAATTGCTAAAAAAGAGAATAATAATAGAAAAGATGCAGTTTAATATATATAATATATATATATATATATATATATATATATATATATATATATATATATATATATATATATATATATATATATATATGATGAAGACCTTGACATAAATAGAGTTCAAGAGTGAACCTTGAGGTTGAGCATTGGATTCTCCAGGCCCATATACTTCAGCTCTTTCTTCTTCCGTCAAGAAAAGTACTTACCATGATCTGACGGAGGAGTGGAGGAACGAACATCATCGCTGTCAACGTCATCATCATCATCATCATTGCCCCAATCATTAGGATCTCCTGAAGGAGGTATTGTCTTCAAAGAAGAATCCGATGCACGGACTTCCCCAATTATTTGCACTTCACCATCAATAGTAGTTTGAGATGCTGGATGAGTAAGGATCGTAGAATCCTCTTGTGCAGGAAGAGTAATAGAAGAGGGATCAGTTAATATAGCAAGATCATTAGGGAAAATAGGTCCCTGACTTCTACATTTCTTAGAAGAACAAGAAATTAAAACTGAATCATCTTCATCTTCCTCCGGATCTTCTTTGATAGTCTCAAAATCCGAGCTAGGTTCTGTCGCACCGGCTTTAGACAATAGGTCCTGCAGAATGATAGGCAAATCACTGAGATGCCTCAGCCTTTTCCACTTGTACAAAAGCATCATGGGAGGAGATTTTGGCTGAGGAGAGGTCTCTTTCGATGTCGGAAGTGAAAAAATATCAAGAGAGGCAGGTTGGGTCGATGGAACCATGGCATTATTGTCCTCTTCTCTCTGTTGTATTGTCAACTCCAATTCCTCATAATAACATTCTACTCCAAAGTCCTCCATCCCAGCCACTTTCTTTCTACCAGCCTCCTTCTTTGAGCATACCATGCTCTAGTCTCCTTTAGACAAGTGAGGTTTACATTGAAGTTCTAAGGCATGGAGTTAGCAGCCATGTACCACTTGCAAAAGCTAAAACTCATATACGAGTTCGGGGTCTTGATCGGAAGATCGAATCTAGCTTGTGTACCACCAGCAATGAAATGGAACTAAGCTCAAGATCCTTCAAACAAATTTCCAACAAAACTTATTTCTTTATTTGGTTTACCAACATATAGTTGATCATACCTGAACTATCGAGCAAAGTGACTTGGGTAGTAGGACTCTATATAATAGTGGTTCCCTAAGCAAAGAACCAAATGCCCTGGGCGAATATTTATTAACCACCGGAAACACCCAGGGGACAAAGTTGTGAATTTGTTGGCACCTGCGACATCCATGAATTCCTCTCCATATCCAGCATTTGGAAAGTATGGAAAATATTTGAACGATTCGTAATTCTCATAAAAACAAAGTGTCCTTCGAATTGCAACCATATAGTCCCCTTTCCACTGTGACCTCTCGTAGTGTTGTACCTTGAGGGTGCTCAAGTCAATCTGTGAATCAGCTGGGCTCATCAAGGAAGGGCAGTGTAAAACTAGCCAAGCCACCAGTTAAGTGTAGGGAAGTTCTACACGTGGATTAGGAGTCTTGGTGACCAATTCTCCTTTGTCGTTTTGCTCCTTCTTGACATTGCAGAATTCATCAACAAATTTCTTAGCCCACTTTGAATTTCGTACACCATCGCGGGTAGTAAGCTGAGTCGTCAGCCGAATGCGAGCAAGACAGCTGGATACACTGTCCTAACGGGTATAGTATTATGTAATGGAACGACGTATTTCTTCAACCAAAGTATCAAATAACCTACCAGAAAGGCTGGATCAGATAAAGGTTGAAGAGCTTTGTAGTGAAAGCTTTCAAATGATGTCCCGGCCTTAAAGATGTCTTCATCAGATTTGGCAATATAGGCATCTATCTCGAAACTAGCAATTCTCCTCTCAACCTCCTTTTCAGAATTGGAGGGAGACTGGTAAAATTGGGACTATTCTTTGAGAATTTGGGAAGAAGATATTGCAACACTTCTTCTACTTCACATTATGAGTGCCGACATATGAGCACAGATATGATAATGACAAAGCAATTCCCAGTAAGTGTCATAGAGCATGGAGTCCTGAGTTTTCAACAAATGAAGTTCTTCTCTTGTAGGGACATACTCTTCATATGGAATGTCCCCCATAGGTAGTTCTAAGATTTCATACATCTCGTGCAGAGCAAATCCCAGTTCACCGCGAGGAGTAAAAATTTTACAAGTGTCAGAATTGTACAGTTCCAACAAAGAAAAGAAGTGGAATCGGCTGGCAGGGATGCCATGCTGAACCGCCCTAATGGCACGATAAAGGTTCGCATGCTGGAGCTAATCTCTAAAAGTCTTCAGAAAGAAATTAGTCAAAATTGCCCACTCTCCTCTGGAAGAGCAATGAACCCATCCAGCAGGACGAAAGTCTTGAACTGGAAATTCCCCTTGCATGTCAACAAATTGGTGTAGGAAAGTCTGAGCAACTATGGGTGTTTCACCTAAGAGAATATCTTGTTTAAAGAACCTTGGAAACAATCCACAGAAGTGTTTTCCAGTAGAACGGGGAAAGACACCTTGTGCATTGAACGCACCCAACAAGACATCATCCTGCGGCCTATTTAAATGTCAGTCCATTTGTCTGGAAATGGAAAGAGACTGGAGAAACATAAACGGGTAAGACCTCTCCATGTTAGGAAGAAACAGGTTGCGACTGTCAATTTGACGAAGCCATTTGTAATCCCCATCATCCAAACCATCCTCAGGTATCGAGAAATGATCACCAAATAAGAAAGCGGGCTTATTCAACAAGGTCCTATCGTTTCCTTCAAAAGGAGCGGTGGTCATCAATTCTTGCAATATAGGGCGAGTAAGATTCAGAACTTTACTTTTCCTTTCCCATCCACTGGATGCTACACAACCTGAAAAAACTTGATCGAATCTGAACTCTTTCTTCCCATCATAGCCGTAATAACCAAAGTAATGGTCTTTTGGCCAGGGGTTTAAGGCATAATCAACTGCTAGGAAAATTTTTGGATTAAAATTAAGTTAAGAAAGAACTGCCTTCTAATATGTGGCAAGAAAATTACTTCCAATCGAGGGTTCCTGCCGAACCACGATAGAGCTGGAAATTGTTTGGAGGTTCCGATAACCACTTACAGAAATATCAGGAGAAGAAGCTTTTCTTGTCATCTTTTGCAGACTAAAGACTAAGAAATCTTTTGTGAAAAAATGAAGGCTGAAGAGCGCAGAAGGTGAAGAGCCTTGAAAATCTTGAAGAGGAACCTAGAGTTCAAATTTCTCAGACAAAAGTTAGAAATACCCTATCTCATGAAGTCGAGATTTTATAGCAAATGATTTGGTGGACGAGATCTTCAGATTGACGTGATCACTGGCCCGAATCTCATGCGTACCTTTACATTTAATGTAACTCAGAGAACGTCTCAATCTCTATGCCATGAAAAGTGGTAACCTTCCGGATTTTTCGCAAAAAGGACACTCGCGATTATAATACAGAATCGTATTCTCTCTTTAAAAAAGGAAGTTCGCGATTCAAAAATACAGAGTCGTGCTTTCTTCAAAAATAGAGTTCGTGATTCTAATACAGAGTCGTGCTCTCTTCGAAAAAGAAAGTTCATAATCCTAATACAGAGCCGTGCTTTTTTCAAAAATGGAGCTCACGATCCTAATACAGAGTCGTGCTCTCTTCGAAAAAGAAAGTTTGCATTCCTAATATAGAGTCGTGCTTTCTTCAAAAATGGACTTCGTGATCAAAAATATAAAGTCGTGCTTTCTTCAAAAATAGAGTTCGCGATCATAATACAGAGTTGTGCTCTCTTCGAAAAAGGAAGTTCGTAATCCTAATACAGAGCCGTGCTTTCTTCAAAAATAGAGCTCACGATCCTAATACAGAGTCGTACTATCTTCGAAAAAGAAAGTTTACAATCCTAATACAGAGTCATGCTTTCTTCAAAAATGGAGTTCGGATCCTAATACAGAGTCGTGCTCTCTTCAAAAAAAGAAGTTTTCAATCCTAATACAGAGTCGTGCCCACGATCCTAATACAGAGTTGCGTTTTCCTCGGAAAGGAAGTTTGAGATCCTAATACAGAATCCTACTTCTTACCAAAAGATGAAGTCTACGACAAATATGTCTTTGCCAAATTATCCAAAGTATTCCAAAACGCCTCCAGGACCATGGGGTTTTGAAAACTTTAAAGGGGGTTTTTGTTGATAAAACTTCCTGGTAGCAAGATCATCTGCCATAAAGAAGAAGATTCGCGTCTATGAAGCAAAGAAAAGAGTATAACGTAACACTTATACAGTTGTGTTTTCTTTTTAAAGTAACCAAAGAATGGACGTTTAAATTAGAAGGAGTCCCAAGTCTAAAGCCTGGGATCTGCGCTCCAGTTGAATCACAAATCTAAAATCTGAAATTCGCATTTCAACTACATTTGAAGAGCCGTGGGTTTAAAGTGTGAAATTTGCGTACCAGTTCTATTTTAGAAAAGATCTCCAAACCTGAGGCTCAAGGTCCACGATCAAGTTATAACAGGGAGAACCGCGAATTTAAAGTTTAAAATTCACAATGCCAGTTACAGTTTCTGGGGGATTTAATACAAATTCACTAAACCAGAAGGAGGAAAGTTACTGCTCCGATTATGTGAGCTAATTGCTAAACGAATAGGTCGGCACTACTCAGATCGTGGGGACTAACTGCTGAACAAATACAGATCGCGGGGACTAACTGCTGAACAAATACAGATTGTAGAGGATTACCGCTGAACGTATATGTCGGCACTATTACCTCAGAATCCCTATAAAAGGGGGGAGATCAGTGTGAGAGAGGGGATTCCCTTGCTATTGCTGTCAGGAATTCAAAACCTTTGCTAATTAAGGAATTTGCGGAGTGTCAATGGAGATCAAGATAATTCTCCATAACTACCCTAGAACCCAGACTTAAACAAAGAGAAACTCAATCTTCCTCATTTTCCATAAACAGAAAACCGTTGGAATTGTAATCTCCTATTAAAATATTCAATACAGAAATTATTTTACAATTTTATAGCAAACACTAGCATTTCGTGCTATATAATAAATTTAGCCTAATAGCAGTCCTATAAAAAATTTCCTTCAGTCTTGATGGAATGTTGCGGTTGTATAAAACTCCCGTTACACTCCTCTATTTTAACCAACCAACTTGTATCTTATAGTTAATACTATTATCAATCTCTCCATCATTCTGAATAATAGAATCCAAATATCTAAACTGACTGCTCATTTGTATCTCTTGCATATCTAGTGTTATAGAATTATAGTGTACGGTCCGTTGTTTACGAAATTTACATTCCATATACTCTATTTTTGATCTACTCAATTTAAAACCTCTAGATTCTAATGTGTATCTCCATAACTCTAATTTGACATTCACTCCTGGTCTTGTCTCGTCAACTAAGAAAACATCATCAACAAATAGTATACACCAAGGTATCTCATCCTGAATAGCTCTAGTAAGTTCATCCATCACTATAACAAATAAAAATAGGCTCAATACAGATCTTTGATGTAATTCAATTGTGACAGAAAAATTACTTGTTTGACCACAATATGTTCTGATATTGACCACTACTCCATCATACATATTCTTAATTATTTCAATATACTTAATGGGGACTCTTTTCATCATCAATATCCACTAAATTACCTCTCGTGGTACTTTATTATAGGCTTTCTCCAGGTCAATAAATATCATACGTAAATCTTTATTTCTCTCTCGAAATCGCTCTATAAGTTGACGAAGTAAATGAATAACTTCTGTCGTCGATCGCCCCGGCATAAATCCAAATTGGTTCTTCAATATTTTAATAGTTTGCCTTAATATATGTTCAATTACCCTTTTCTAAAATTTCATAGTGTGACACATGAGTTTTATTCCATGATAGTTAAAACAACTCTGAATATCACCCTTATTTTTATACAGAGATACTAGAGTACTCTTCCTCCATTTATTTCGCATTTTCTTACTTTACCAAATTTTGTTAAAAAGATCTGTCAGTCACCTCACTTCAATCCCTCCTAAATATCTCCATACCTCTATAGAAATCTCATCTGAACCAACAGTTTTTCTTAATTTCATCCTCTTCAAAATCTCTTTTACTTCATATTCTTACATCTTCAAATCCTCAAAATTTCACATTGTAAATGTGTTCTTGAAATATATCAGAAATAAAAAAGAAATCAATATTTAAAAATAAAAAAAAATTAACCCATCTGCATATAACTCATTGTCCTATTTTAAGTAGGAAGTTCGATAAGAAAAATGTCCAAGTGTATCATTTGTACATGGGCACCATTGCACATGCTAAAAACTTCAGCAGATCCCTAGTCATCATTTCTAAAGAGACTTAATTTAATTAATTAGCATATATAATCAATTATTACCCCCTCTATGAAGCAAGCATGAGAGGAAACCAAATAAAAGACTACAATGTGGATATGCTCGTGCTACGTACAGTAGCCACACGTGTGGTTCGGAGATTTTGAAAAATAAAAGTACCCATATTATTCATAACAATATGATGTTAATAATATTGGTACCTGCGTTTGCTTCTTGTATTACTAAATTACTAATTAAGGAACAGTAATATAATCGAATATTTGCTTGAGCAATCCACTCAGATGCAGCACAAAATATAATAAAGGGGACATAGAGAAAAAGGGTTGGTCACTAAACTTATTATCATAGCCAAGTCTTTTTCACTCTCTCTCTCAAGCAGGAAATATAATTTTTTTGAGCATCTAGCAGGAAATATAATTGAAGGGACTTAAAATAGAGAGGTGATCACTAAAATTATTATTATAACTCGCTTAATTTCTGCCTTCCTCGTTCATTGAAAGAAAGAAATTAACCAAAAACAAGTCAAGCAAACGCATGGCAGTGATTTCTAGAAGCCACCTTTAAGCGGATCAGATGAGGGTAAAGCGTTAAAACTAAGACTTGTCGGTTGGCGGATGGAGACACAGAGAGACATGATGTGTGTGTATATATATATATATATATATATAATGTCACGTAAAAATGAGATCCAGAGATTGTAATTAGCTACCTACCAAATCTATACCAAATCTAGCTCTCCTGATTGGTAACTACTTGATCACTCTCTTTATTTCTCATTCTGCACCAACTTTTCTTGGTCAAATGGACCCACCTGGGCATAGCTAATGGATCCAGTCAATGCCCCTCCCCATTTGCCTCTCCCTCTCTCTCTCTCTCTCTCTCTCTCTCTCTCTCTCTAGTCAATTCCCCTTACCATTTGCCCCCATCTCTCTCCCTCCATTTCATCTCCCCTCATCTCTTGTAGTGTGGCTGTATATAATCCCTTTCCCTCCGCTCTTTCTTCCCGTAGAGAACCAGCTAGCTTTCTTCTACTACTACTACTCTCTCTCTCTCTCTCTCTCTCTCTCTCTCTCTCTCTCTCTCCATTGCTTGCATTTCTCTCTCCATCGCTTGCATTGCATTGAATTGAATTGAATTCATTTCCCATCCTATCTAACAAAAAAATCCCACAGCTCAAAAGTCCATCCTCAAATCCACCAATTTCAATTCAATTATGAGCAACTAGAATTCAAGGGGGAAAAACTTCAAACCCCCTACCCTTTTCCTTCACTTCTCCTGCTCTCATAAGAAGCTCAACAACACCCCCTCAATCTCTAAAAAAAAAAAAAAAAAAAAAAAGAGATTAATTAGTTGCTAGCTAGCTAGCAAGAAGTCATGGGGAGGTCTCCATGCTGCGAGAAAGCACACACCAACAAAGGCGCATGGACCAAGGAAGAAGACGAGCGTCTCATCTCCTACATCCAGGCCCACGGGGAGGGCTCCTGGAGATCCCTGCCCAAGGCCGCGGGCCTCCTCCGCTGCGGCAAGAGCTGCCGCCTCCGCTGGATCAACTACCTCCGTCCCGACCTCAAGCGAGGCAACTTCACCGAGGAGGAGGACGAGCTCATCATCAAAGTCCACAGCCACCTCGGCAACAAGTAATTAATTAATCTTTTAGCATTAATCATCCAAGTAAATAATTAATAAATTGTATATCGACAAACAAATCGAAGCTGTTGCAATAATTATTTTGTTTGAATCTCAGATGGTCGCTGATAGCGGGGCAACTGCCTGGCCGGACCGATAACGAAATCAAGAACTACTGGAACACGCACATCAAGCGGAAGCTGCTCAGCAGGGGGCTCGACCCCAACACTCACCGCCCCATCGCCACCTCCAACTCTTCTCCTCATCGAAATATCCAACAGCATACTGCCAGTCATGTGATATTGGATGCAAATCAGACCCAGAACCAAAAGATGAAAGGTGATGATTCACCGCAGAGCAGCAGCAGCGAGACGAGCATGGCCACTTGCATGGAGGAGGTCGAGAGGTGCCCGGATCTGAATCTTGATCTCAGCATCAGCTTGCCGTGGGCAGAGTCTATGTCAAGGTCATCGTTGTCGAAGTCGGAGTCAAGGGAGGAGGCAAGTAGTAGTAGTAGTTTGGCTGTGTGCTTGTGCTGTAGTCTAGGGTTTGGGAGGACTAACGAGGGGTGTAGTAGCTGCTGCAAGAACACTATAGAACATTGGATAATGAGCAAAGAATAGATTGGAATTTAATACATTTTATAATTAACTAAATGATATGCGAGAGAGAACTTGTAATTTGATTTTCTTCGATACATATTGAACTTTTTTTTTTTTGTGGAGATTAATATTTAGCTAGTT